>OY728119.1:2001267949-2001462949 GCA_963277665.1 Viscum album | reverse complement strand
ACACCATAATCAAATGTTATGTTCATTTTATGTTAAAGTTGGATTTCATAATTTTTTTTTGAAACTACGATAAATTTTATTATTTTAATTATTAAAAAATTTAAATCTAATTTGGATTTAATTAATTTTATAAGCATCAATTTTATTGGTTATGGAGCTGAAACAAACTTCTAGATCAAAAGTTATTGTTAATTGATGCTGAAATCTGATTTACATCTTATTGAAGATTTGTTTTATGTTTAAAATTATTATTAACTAATAATTACAAATATATAATAATTAGAAAATTATATATAATAAAAATTATAAATAATAAAATATATATGATAGTAAATAGTAAATAATAAATCATAGTTAATTTTTAATTGTTTTATTTTTTCCTTTAATTTAGCATCAATTTTTCTAAAACCACTATTTTCATGCAATTTTTTTAAAATAACAATAATTTCCTAGTGTTTTTTAAAAACTCCACTAAAAATAAATTTAATTTTTTTGAATAAAATAATTCAATAGAATTCAATTTGTTTTAAAAAAACATTTAACTGTAGTTTTAGTAACCAGTGCTAAAAAACTACCATGAAAAACCACGGCTAAATCAATAATTTCTGGTTATGGTATCATGTAATTTTTTTGTATTTTTCTATTTTTATTGAATTAAGTGTTGTTATAATGTCTTGTATGATTTATTTTTAGGGAAGTTTAAGCTCATTATAAATAATAAATGAAGTAAGTCCAGAAAAAAAATGTATAATGAAATTTGGGAGGCTATATTCTCCCATTCTTAAAAAAATTTCATCATTTAAATTTCAATTATCACATTCTAATTAAAATACCCAAGGGTATATATAATATAAACATGACTAAAGATGTAAGTTCTAATGAGATATCAACCTAACTATCTTAGGTAAGATTGAGAAATTCATATTTTCTTTCATAATAGGTATATATCGAGATTTTCATTAGTCTCAACCATTTATTCCAAATATACATGCTTAGTTGGTTATAAGACATAGAGTATCTATATACATAACTTTTACTTCTTATTTTTCATCATCATGTTCCTAAAGAAATATTAAAAAACAATTATATGAAATCTTGATAATATCTTGTAAAATAAAAATAAACCATCATATTAATAGAAAATATTAATCCTATGACATCTAATCCTATGAAAACTTGATTTCAACCTATAAAACATTTGGTTCAACTTTTATATAATTAGATCAATGAATAACCCTTTCAGTTTAACCTTGCTTTACATAAGTTTTATCATATTAATATTAAAAACCAGATCCCCAAAAATGACCAAACCCTACTATGATAACAATTAATATTATCCAAACAGAAAAATATTCTATTTTACATTAACTATACAATTTAAACATTGCATCTCATAAATAAACACATAATACCAAATACAAAGTATTTAATATATATGAAGGTTTGTGATACAAATTTCTTATTGCACATTATTTCTTCATCATATCATACAAAAGTATCCTCACATGAATTCATTATAAATATAATACTATATATAATTCTTTCATGAGATTGTAAACATAAGGATTTCTCTTGAATTCTCAATAAGGGAAAAAATGATCAACAAGTCATAAAGGGGTTAGATCATAATAAAATGAAAAACATGAAAATCGGAGAAATGTATAATTAAAATTAATATGGAATCATAATATTCATCCACAAGTCATGGTAGAAGGACATATAACTTCAAAGGATCATTCATATACCATGGTGTAATAATTTGGAGAGATGATATAATAATCTTGAACCATAGGGAATAATATAAGTATATGGAATAACATTTAAATGTGGCATAACCATAATGATATGAAATCATAAAAACAAGAGAATATATAACCACAACCATGTTCGTGTATAATATTGTGAGAAACCATTAATCATGACAATGTATAGAGTTAGAAGAAAACAACAATCATGATTACACAAAATGTTGTAAACAAATTGTGATCATGTCTACACATAACATAATTATCTCGTGAGATATAAAATGTTATCAAATGCATTGGAGGGATATATAGGACCCATAAGTTACATAATGATATGTCATACATATTTGTTCCACATTAAATCAATAAATAGAAATATTTTTAAAAAATCATGGAAATAAGATGGGTTACATAATATTTTCAAATTGTATCACTTAAAATGGAATCAAGGTTAGATCAATTGATACAAAAAAAAATAACCTAAAATAAGTATATTATAAGATCATTTAGAGGGTTTTCATGAACATTAATCATAAAAGATATATATATATATATATTGGGTTACTGGGGGTACAATTACATTCAAACACACAGACACACACACATTGCACACAAACAATCTGGAAAGGTAGGTCGTACCCCCCCAGGGGATAAACCACCCAACCAGTTAATTTATTACATTGTTAAAAGATGAAGTTAGCAGTCACTTATAAAAATAATTTTCACCAAAGTTATTATAATAAATTTTAAAAAATCATTCAATATGAGTCCCAAATAGTGAAACCTTAAAAATAAATAAAATTTAACGAAATGTTTAGTAGAAGATAAAAATATATAAAAGTGAAAAAAATTCATTTTTAATATTTTTTGGAATTTTTAATGAAATATCACATAGATGAGAGAGGTATAAAATTTCACTTTGAAAATAGGTGAACAGAAATATGAAGAGTATAGAAGATTAAAAAAAATACTTTAAAATAATAAAATAAGACATTTATGGTAAAAAAGAATATGTATATGGAGGAGAAAAAAATTATAGAGAGGCTAATAATTATTTTTTATAACATATTATTTTTATTGTAACACCCCATGTTTTATGAAATATTCTATTTCTTTAAATGACATGTTTTTAATTCCAAAAAATATTTCTCTATCCTTTCATTATAATTAAATTTGATTAGAATTAAAGATACAGAATACATGATTCAAAATAAAAAAACCTTATTTAATCATAATAGATCATTATAATTAGAGTACATGAAAATAAAAATGAAATTACATTTATTATTACACACCATGGATGATTACTTCCATTAAAAGTGAATAAATAAAAATGGGATAATAAAAAGAAAATAATAATATCATTACAAAAAGAAAATTTCTAGGGTCATATTCCCCCTTGAAGATCACTATTAGTATAACTAAAACTATAATAAGAAATAAAAAATCAATGTATGAATCATATTCTGAAATTTAAATTGATAATTAAGGGAATGAGAAGTGTTATTTAAGAGGTAAGAATAGAAATTGTTGGACACCTAATGTGTTAATAATATTTTAATGTTCACAAATCCTATACATTCTGTAAAACTTGTTAATCCTTTTTAATCAATCAAAAATCATGTGTACAGATGATTAGTCTCTTTATGCCTTAAATAATTATTGTAAACTATTTTGTTTATATTGAAATTCTATAATGAATGATTAAGTTTAATTCATTCTTTGAATATCACTGTTTAAGTCTGTGTATAGATATTTGGCTATGTTTGAGAAACCATGAGTCTGCCACTGGTGGTGTTTTTCTGGGAAAGCACCCAAACACCGTGACAAGACACTATGACCCAAACACCATAACTAGCCACTGTGACCTAGACACCATGACTTGACACCATCACCCAGACATTGTGACCCAAACACCACGACCAGACATCATGACCATCAAAACATTTTGACCAGACACTATGATCAAGCACCACATTTGTGATATTAGTTCTTGATCTCTATAAAACTATCCCATCATAGCTATCTCACCGATCAAAGATAAAAAAGGAGACACTGTTTCAAGGAGAAACATTTTCAAGAAGACACATTTTCCAAATAGACAATGGCACTATTTCTTAATCAGTTTTTTCATTTTTTAATTTATTTTATAATGGTCATATTTGAATATTTTAAATGCACTGACATAATTAATGTTTTTTGTAGACATGTCACCTGACAGTACGAGGTATGAGGTTCTGAATACGTGCATCCTGTCAGATCTAAAACATACATTCTTAGAGTAAAAAGAACAGCATGGCCAGAAGCAAAAGAGGCGAAAATAGTGGAAATAGAGAAACAATTGGGTGTGCGATAACAAAGAAGCACACGAATTCTTGTTAAAAACTGACAAATGAAACTTCAAGAAGAACAAACGAATCATTTTAAAATCCTAGAGTAGAGTAAATTTTCTCACTATCAACTCCATGAAGAACATGAGTCAGATTTGAACCAGAGCACCCAACTTGTGATACTCTGTTTTTCGCAAGGGGACTCGATTCCTGCATCTACTTTATCTTAGAAGTCCAGAGCTGCATCAACTAACACTAAGAGCACTTCTAACCTTATTTCATAATTTACGCTCTGTTGTTTATTAATTTTATCTTTCAAGTAGTGTGTGTGTGTATATATAATAACACGTACTGTACTCTACATTAAATTGAAGGATATAGGATATCCTTTCTATTACATCTTTTTAAACTTGTGTATACCAACAAATAAGTGTGTAAGAGTCCCTATGTGACCTGATAGTTCATACCTATGAAGAACTGTGGAAGATGCCATGTGACCTGGACAGTCCCATGAACTATTTTTAACCCCAATCCATGGCGTGGATCAAGTTTATTTATATAAATTTTTTGGTGGATGGTGATCACCAAGTGGATTGGATTAGGTCTCGGCTTGTGATGGAACAACTTGTTTTATATCTGTTCTGCAGTTTAATTTAGTTTTCTCTATTTTACTGTATAGTCAAAAATCACTAAATTTACTATGATAGTTAATATTGTAAAGAATTCATAATTGTTTTTCCTTATTATAATAGCTTCAAAAGTAATGTTAATAACTGATATTAAGATTACTGATAATTAATCAATCTTCTGATAAGTTATTTAAATATTCAAACATTCATAACCATAGTAATTTGATTAACTGGGTTGTATTTAAATTTATTTGGGAAAGATTTTAAGAATACCTTTTAAATATAAATTTTTATATATACTCAATTCACCCCCTCTTGATTACTCTACTCTAACCAACATTTTGTATCAGAGGATTGTTTATTAAGACTCTATTTTTGACCCTATTCAACTGTGATTGTAGTCGTACATTAAAGATCTATAAATTTTTGTTAAGTCTATATTTCTAGGTCTTTAAAAGTACTTCTTTATTATGGATAATATATTGGATGGTGCTGCAACAAATAGACCACCGTTCTTTAATGGAACCAATTATGCTCAATGGAAAATGAAAATGAAAATGTGTTTAAAAAGTATGAGTATTGAAATATGGTCTTCAATTATAAATGAGTATAAGATTCCTGATACTCAAAGAATCACTTGGGATGACCTTACCAAGACTTACTATAATAACAATTATAAATACATGAATGTTTTATATTGATCTTTAAGAGATGTGGAATTTAATAGAATTTCTTCATGTAAAACTGCCCATGGAAATTGGGATACCTTGTCCATTTCACATGAAAAAAATTCTAGTGTGAAAGAAATGAGACATAATACTTATACCTTTTAATATAATAACTTTAAAATGAAACCTGATGAACCTATTTTTGACATGTATCTCAGGTTCAATGAAAGTTTTCAACACAATGATTTCTCTTGAAAGATAAGTTACTACAAAAGAATAGATCATGATGATTCTCAAATGCCTACCTGAAAGATGGATAGAAACCTCTATCTCTATTAGATAATAATGTGACATCAGAAAATTACCTATAAAAGAACTCATTGGAAAACTGATGATATATGGAGAAGAGCTAAAATTCAACAAGGAAGAGGAGGATGAACCCAAAAGAAAATCTGTTGCATTCTAGACCACCACCTCTAAACACAAGGAGAAAGAAAAATAGGAAGTCTCTGTAGAAGGTTCCAACAGTGAACAATCATCACCTGATAATGATGAAGATATGGATTAATTATCTAGAAGGTTTTAGATATTTTACTAGAAGAATAATTTTTTTCCGAAACCCTAACTTCAATTGATGATATGATCAAAAAGGAAGCTGGAAGAACGATTGGAAAAGAAGTGACAAGTCTGATGAGATAGTCTGCTATGAATGTAAGCGAAAGGGACATATAAAAGCTGGTTGTCCCAAGCTCAAGTACAAAAATAAATATGAGGAAAAAGATAGAAAGTATAAAAGGCTATGAAAGAAACATGGAGTGCTTCTGAGGATAGTTCAAGTGACTTAGAATCTTTACATGATGAACAAGCTAACAAAACCAATATGTGTTTTATAAAAAACATATCTGAGGTAACACTGGAATCTCCTGTACACAATTACTATTATTTTGTTGATGTGAGTGACTCTGAAAATATGTATAATGAGGAATTGTTTGAGTAATATAATATTCTTGAAGAGACACCAAATGAATTAAAAGATAAATACATGTATTTAAAGAAACAACATGCTCTTACCTTAAATATTAAAAATGAACATAGTGTATAAAGGGATAAAAATGATCAATTACTTAAAGAGAACAATGAACTAAAACTACCTAATGAGAAATTGAAAAACGATCTTGAAATGATTACTAATGGTAAAGATACCTTGGTATAAATTCTAAGTAAATATATTGATCCTAAATACACTACTGGCATTGGTTATCAACTTGGTAAAAGAAACTGTGGAAGAACTAATTTTGTTTCTAAATCTAGGACATACATGTTTACTCTTAGTTCTGGAAAACATTTAGCTAGTTCAAGTTATGAAACACTCTCTGCTGTTTCATGCTTTTCTAGAGAAAATAGAGTTTATTTTTCAAGTACATTACATAATGCTTATAAGAAACCTACGAGGAAGATATGGGTTCTTAATGCACTAGTCACTAATATTACTAAACCCAAATAGGTATGGGTAACCAAATCTATTTTTATCTCATTATTTTGTAGGAAAGTTGCTTAAATAGTTCTTGTAAAAGCTTATGGTACATGGACAGTGGGTGTTCAAGACATATGACATGAGATTATTCATGCCTCAATATTTTAATAAAAATTGATGAAGGACATGTCACCTTTGATGACAATTCTAAAGGAATGATTATTTGCCTTGGCCAAATTGGTAACTCAAACTCAGTTTTGATTTCCAAAGTAATTTTTGTTGATGGATTGAAATATAATATGATTAGTACTTCACAACTATGTGATCTTGGATTTCATGTTAAATTTGAAAATGACGCATGAAATGTTTTTAATTCTAAAAATGAATTAGTGTTTTCTGTATTAAGAAATGAAAATTTATACTCTGTTAACATAAATTGTTTATCTTCTCAAAATGCTTCATGTTTAAGTGTGTTTCAAAAAGAGTCTTGGATTTGGAATAGGATACTAGGAAATTGTAATACTCACTCCCTTAGAAATTTAACTAGAAAAATCTTAGTCAAATAACTACCCAAAATTGAATTTTCAAATTATAAAGTGTGTAATCCTTGTCAAAAGGGAAAGCAACACAAAATATCCTTTAAACCAAATAAATAAGTGTCAACTTCTCAACCTATCGAATTGGTTCACATGGATTTTTTTGGACCATCTAGAGTTTCTAGTTTAAATGGGAAGCACTATGTTTATGTTCTTTTAGATGAATTTTCTATATCTAGACTTTCTTTTTGGATCAAAAAAGTGAATACTACTATCATTTTACCAAATATGACAAAACTATAGAAAATTATAGTTGAATTAGAATTAAATCTTTAAGAAATGATCATGGTCATGATTTTGAAAATTATGATTTTGAATCATTTTTCTCACAAAATGGCTAGAGTCATAATTTATCTGCCCCTTTAACACCTCAACAGAATGGAGTTATAGAAAGAATAAGTAGAACCTTTCAAGAGATTTCTAAAACCATGCTTATTGAATATGAATTACCTATTTATTTTTTGGCTAAAGATTTAAATACAACATTCTATATTATCAATAGACTGTTGATTAGACCTATTCTTAAATGAAGTCCATATGAGTTCTGGAACAATAGAAAACCCAAAGTTAGCAACTTCAAAGTATTTGGTTGCAAAGTTATATCCTTAATACTATGGAAACTCAGGAAAAATTTGCATCCAAGAGTGATGAAGGAATATCTTTAGTATATTCAATCTCTAATAAATCCTATAGAGTGTTTAATAAAATAACTAAATGTGTAGAAGAACTATCCATGTCCAATTTGAGGAAAAATATCCACATGATCCTAAGAACACTCTAGAGAACCTGGAGGATGATGTATCCTATCTAGACATTAATTCAAAATCCTCTAGCCATACCCTAAAGGAATCTGTGAAAAACTCAAGTTCTGGAAATTCTTTAGATTCAGGTCACAATGAACCTGACCCTATTGAACAACCTGAAATCACCAGTCCTTTTCTAGAGTAGTTAGAACCCTCAAGAAGTATACATTAAATGATATTGTATAAGACTTAGATAAAGGAACTCAAACTAGAGTTTCTCTTAAAAATCAGGTTGAACATCAAGCCTTCTTGTCACAACATGAAACTAAAAACATTAATGATGACATCAATGATGAATTTTGGGTAATGGATATGCAAGAAGAACTTAATCAGTTTGAAAGGAAAAAAGTTTGGAAACTTTTTGACATACCCAAACACACATTATCTATAGACACTAAATGGGTGTTTATAAATAAGGTAGATGAGGTAGGTAATATAGTTAGAAACAAGGCTATATTGGTTGAACAAGACTATAGTCAAGAAGAAAGAATTGACTATTAATTGACCTTTTCACCAGTATCTGACATGAAGCCATCAGAATTCTGCTTACTCATGTTGCAAATCTGAATTTTAATCTATATCAAATGGATGTCAAAAGAGAATTTCTAAATGGGTATATATCTGGGGATGTATTTGTTGATAAATCCGATGGTTTTACAGAACCTCATTTTCCAAATCATATTTTTAAATTATAAAAAGATTTATATGGTTTAAAATAAGCTCCAAGAGCTTGGTAGGATAGATTAAGTACTTTTCTTATTTACAAAGGTTTTATAAAAGGAATAGCTAATCCTACCCTTTTTATAAAACATATTTCCAAGGATCATTTAGTAGTTCAAATCTATTTAGATGAAATCCCATTTAAATAATTGGAAGCTTACTCTAATAAACTGTCAGCCAAACTTACATTTTATTCAGTGTGTGTATGTGTTCTCGTTTTCAAGAAAATCCTATGAAATCCCATTTAAATGTTGTTAAAAGAATCTTCAAATACCTCAATCATACACCCAATCTAGGACTGTTCTATCCAAGAGGACAATCATTTGAGTTAGTGAGTTATTATGATTCTGAATTTTGTGGATGTATGTTAGATAGATAAATCAACTCTGGAACATGTCCCTTTTTATGAAATTCACTAGTATCATGGTGTAGTAAGAAAAAAACTCTATTGCATTATCTACATTAGAAGTTGAATACATAGCTACTGGCAGTTGCTGTGCATAGATTTTGTGGAAGAAGTTCACATTATTAGATTATAGATATCAATTAAGGTATGTAATTATAAATTTTTACTTTAAAAGTGCTATTAACATCTCAAAAAATACTATTTCACACTC
The DNA here is from genome assembly GCA_963277665.1 of Viscum album. Lineage (NCBI taxonomy): Eukaryota > Viridiplantae > Streptophyta > Magnoliopsida > Santalales > Viscaceae > Viscum > Viscum album. The sequence goes on along the minus strand of OY728119.1, from coordinate 2,001,453,367 downwards.
TAGGACAAAAAATATTTATGTAATACATCACTTTTTGAGAGATCATTATCAAAAAGGCGACATCACTTAATAATTCATTGGAACTGAATATCAGCTGGCTGATATATCCAACACAGTATTAAATTCTGAAAGAATAGATTATATCATACATGAATTGGGAATGATAAATATTAAGTTGTAAGTTTACTATTTCACTATCTACTATTTCACAATTTACGGTTTCACAAGTCAATATCTAATAGTTCTATAATTTTACTGTCTTAAAATTTATTGTTTCATGTTTACGGTCTCACTGTTACTGTTTGGCACTTACTGTTTCAAACAATATGGTCACAAAATTTAGAAATCGCATAGTTATGGTCTCACCATGAAAGTCAGTTACAATCTCACCGTGAAAGCCAGTTACGATCACACCATGAAAGTTGATTACTATCTCCCCAAAAAGATGATTTATTGCTTTATTTATACAATATAACTCATATCGTGGTAATTAATTATTTTACCCTTTTACTTTACCATATTTTTCTTGCTGTTTTTGATGCTTTCGTCAGGGCGCACACATCCATCTGTGAGGAGGTGCAGCTGTTGCCCTGCATTCCCGCTTTCCAAAGGCGGGTGACATCCGTTCCTTATTTAGGGACGTTTTCTCCTTGATCGAAACAGAATGTTGGGTTATCGGTTCTTCCTTCCATGGATTCCTCCTCAGAGCTCATTACCCAGTCCCGGTCCCCCTTATAGATTAATACGTTGTTCGTGAATCTCTCCCCGATGCCATATATTTGTGGACACCTATTAATTACACTGCTTCTGTCAGGACATTCCAAGGGATCTTGACAGGGCACCAACCTTCGGTCGGAGTAGATGACAACATCAGGAATGTCGGGGCATCTCCTGATGCATGGACATTGTGGAACCTGTATTCTTCCTCATAAAAGGGAAAATCTAGGGTGCATAACCCGATCCCATGTCACTAGTGGGGTATCTTTTGTTAGAGACATGGCTCTGAGGTTTTCCTCAGTTTCCCATGTTTAACATGGGGTAGGCCACGAGTTTAACATCTTGCAGAGATGGTTACACCAAAGGCGTGTCTTCCGAGGTTTTCCTTAGGCATATCATGATTAACACGAGGTAGGCCGCAAGTTTAACTTCTTGTTGAGATGGAATGAGGGTGATCAAAACATCCCATATAGACAAATAAGATTGGTAAATCACATGGAGGGAACACCTGGAAGGCTTACCGAGTGGATGGATCAGAACACTCGATAAGAGTAGAACCAAGATGGTGTGTTCCATAATGGGAAGATGTCACACTATGAAGGCTGATTTGGACACACCACTGAGGGCAGATCAGGGAGTGTGCACCCCAAAATGGGGGAACACCAAGGTTTACCATTGGCTGGGATTGAACCTCAGGGAGGTTTCCTATGTACCCTGTGCAGACAATAGGGATCAAAACCCACATAAGCTAGAAGGGGTGATGGATCAGGGTGTACAAAGAGGAAAAAAACCCGAATACATGATTGGGATTTGTTGGCGCCAAAAATGTGACCCGAAAGGAAGGGACGAAAAAGACAGCCGGTGCGCTGGATCGCGAAGCACAGCCGCGAAGAACAGTCGCGAAGCCCCGCCGCGAAGCGTCCCAACCTTGGCGGCCCCGCGAAGCTCCGGAGGCGGTAATCCTCCGCGAACCCGTTTGACGTTCGCGAGCCGCCGCGAAGCGCAGGAGGCGGTAATCCTCCGCGAACCCGTTTGACATTCACGAGCCGCCGCGAAGCGCAGGAGGCGGTAATCCTCTGCGAACCGGTTTGACGTTCGCGAGCCACCGCGAAGCCCCGAATGCGGCGCGCGAGCCCTGCTTCGCGGCGCCCCTTCCCTATAAATACTCGACTCCCCCTGAGTCCCTGAGACGGACAATCCGACCCTTCGGCTTCTCCTCTCCCGAATCGCGAAGCACGCTTTGCCCCGGGAATCATGAGCTCCGCGAGGTATTTCTACTTCGCGAGACGACTCTGATTTGTTTCGTTTTGAGCCCCTCTTCCGAGAGGGATTCCCTTCGTGAAGCTCAAGGGCGTTCGCAAAGGAAGGGGATTCCCAAGGGAACCCAGGCAGCCGCGGAGCACTTGTGCTTCGCGAAACACCCAACCCATGCTAGTAATCCCTATGCCAAGGCAGGATAACTATGCATCGCGAAGCACATTGCTTGGCAGGACCCTGCTTCGTGAACCACTCCTTCTTCGCGAGGCAGTGCTCCGCGAACACTGTTCCACTTTGCGAAGCACCCCCCACTTCCACCAATGCCCCATGCTAAGGCCAAGGCACCCCACTTCGCAGAACACACTCCTCTGCTTAGCGATTCCTCTTTCCGTGCGACCCTCCAGGTTTGCACGATGTGATTTCAAAGTCCCATGGACAACACCTCCCGTAGCGCTGCTTCGCCTAATGCTTCTTCGCATAGGCACGCTAACGGCTATTGCTTCTTCGCATAGCCACGCTAACGTGGACCCCTCGATGGTTCCTCTCACGACCCCCCTTTACCATGGCCTTACCGACACCTTCCCTTCCCCAAGGACCAGAGGGTACCGGTTATGTAAGCCCTAAGGTTGTGTAGTGAACCCACCTCGTCCGAGCTGCAGGACGTTAAACTGCCAAGCACCACGTCCTCAACACATGACGTTAAACTGTGACCCAACCTCGTCTCCCTCACGAAGGGTCCCCCCCAGCTCGAACATTCATTACACCACTCGTCTCCACGGGAATGGAACTCTTCCGCACATGGAATGAGATCCTCCTTGTCGGAGTGGTGTATGTTCGTAGGGGAAGGGTCGCCTCAGAGCGTAAACCCCTAACCTTTGGTACGGATGATTGCACCCGTGCATCTCGGTACTTCCCCACTACCAAGGTCAGTGGAGGATGTGATAGGGAACGAGGCACCTCCCGTTGTCGGACCAAGGTCCATCTTTCCCGCGCTTTGTCGCGCCATGGGCCTCCATCCTGGAGTAAGTCCCAACACCATGGGCCGCCCAACGCGTAAGCCCCTCTTCGCTTCTCACAGACGCACCCTTCGCGACATGATCGTCAGGTCCATGCAACCTCTTGTTTCTCACACCGAGCATGACTCACGTGGGCTTAGAGTGAGCACCGACCCTAACAAAACCCATTTGAACTACGAGGTCTTTGATCCATGTCAAGGCATGGTACGTAGGAAGCCTCTATGAGGTTCAAGACCACCCGTCTTTCACGTCGGGTTTCATCTCCGTCCAGCACGACGTTAAGCTGCACCCCGGTCCAGTGGTAAGACATTGCAACCCAACCCCTTTTGAACTACGAGGTATTTGATCCATGTCAAGGCATGGTACGTAGGAAGCCTCCACGAGGTTCAAGCCCACCCATAGTGGACCAAGGTCCACTTTCACGTCGGTTCTCCAGCGAAACCCACCTGAACTACGTGGTCTTTGATCCATGTCAAGGAATGGTACGTAGGAAGCCTCCACGAGGTTCAAGCCCACCCGTTGCTCATTCACGTCGGGTCCCATTCCAGTCCAGCGGTAAGCTGTTGTGACCAACCTGAACTACGAGGTCTTTGATCCATGTCATGGCATGGTACGTAGGAAGCCTCCACGAGGTTCAAGCTCACCAATAGTGGACCAAGGTCTACTTTCACGTCGGTTCACCGACAAAACCCCTTCCGAACTACGGGGACTTTGATCCATGTCAAGGCATGGTACGTAGGACGCCTCCACGAGGTTCAAGCCCACCAATAGTGGACCAAGGTCTACTTTCACGTCGGTTCACCGACAAAACCCCTTTTGAACTACAAGGTCTTTGATCCATGTCAAGGCATGGTACGTAGGAAGCCTCCACGAGGTTCAATCCCACCCATCACCCAATTCACGTCGGGTTTCATCTTCGTCCCGCATGACGTTAAACTACACTTTGGTCCAGTGGTAAGCCATTGCGACCCACCATTTGAACTACGAGGAATTTGATCCATGTCAAGGCATGGTACGTAGGAATCCTCCCAGAGGTTAAAGCCCAACTCCCCTCGGACCAAGGTCCATCTTCACGTCAGTACGCTGACGATGCCCGTCGGACCAAGGTCCAGTTTCACGTCGGTTTACCGGCACCATCCCGAACTACGCGGACTTTGATTCCCTGTCACAGGGATACGTAGGAAGCCTCTTCAAGGCTCAAGCCCAACTTCACTGTTGCCCCCTGCGATGGTCCCATTTCACTCTCATCCGTCTCCGCTGGATGTTAAACTCGCGGCATACCCTGTGTTGAACACGAGAAGCTGAGGAAAACCTCAGATACGTGTCTATGACATGTAATTCCCCGCGCTCGATGTGGGATGCCTCGGGCTTCCACGCCCTCGAGAAGCCTTGTGATCAAGGATAATAGACAGACATGCCAGGTACCCCAGCATCCAGACACGCTACTGATGCCTCAACGTGACTACTCCCCTGACCGAAGGTTGTTGCCCTGACTGGACCCTTTGGAATGTCCCGACAGGAGCAGCGTAATTAACCGGCGTCCATGGGAACATGGCACTGGGAAGAGTTTCACGAACTACGTATTAAATCTATGAGGGAGACCCGGACTAGGTGATGAGTTCTAAGGAGGAATCCACAAGAGGAAGAACCGACATCCCATCATCCCGTTTCGATCAAGGAGTAGACGTCCCTGAATAAGGAGCGAATGCTGCCCGCCTTTGGAAAGCAGGAATGCGGGGCAACAAAGCCGCGCGTCTCCCCCCCTAACGGACGGATGCACGCGCGCCCCGGCGAAAGCGTCGGAAACAGAAATGGTGAACCCGACATGAATTTATTCTCCTCAGCATGGAGATTAGTAGCGTTCGAGACACCAGTAGATTGACGTGTCACCGGATTCAGATATCCGTTGCCTGGTCCCGCCGAGCAAATGGCGGGCCTGTCGTGAAACTCACCGGCGGTCGGGGTAGTAGAACGTGGGGCACTCCGCTCTGCAGCGTGTTGGCGTGGATCCTTCTCACAGACATGGGGGATGGAAGAGTGCTGGGGCACTGGCCGTCAATCCTTTTCCTCTCAGTACTGATGAATTGATCCCTTCGCTTTCCAGGAACCAGGTTGCTACTTCAGAGATGCGGTCACCATCCGCTCCTCGCCCGCGCAGGGGCAGGGGCAACACCACGACGGCCACTCCACATGGAGCCACCACCGCCACGACGGCTGCCACATCACGGAATACGGGACGTCCACGTCCCCTTTCCCCATCAGAGGTCATCCAATGAAGGGTGATCAACAGCCTCGTGCGCAGGTACGAGGAGGAAGGGGTCATCCCGACTAGGGATATGGCCCGCTTGGACCTGGAGGCCTCCAGGCCCCGCCGTCAATGCCGCCCTAACAGGCCGCGCAGGGAGCCCCTGCTCCCCACCTCGACATTCAACCGTTTCGGGAGCCTATCCCCGGAACGCCTTGACGACTCTTCGCCTTATGCCGAAGAGGCAGGCGCGGTCCGGCTCAGCCCGCTCAGGGCCCCGACCCAGGGCCCCCAGGCGAGAGCTCATGTCCGGCCATGTCAGCACCGCCGTCCGGCCCCACAGGAAGAGCAGGCAGACTACGTCCCCGCACCACCTGCACCGGCCCACCTGACCCGACGTCAGCGTCGGGCCCGGGCTGAGGACGCTCGCCTAGGCGCGTCCACGTCGACAGCTACAGTGGCCCGAGCCACCGCCGACGTCCATTATGAAGCCCCCGCTTACATTGAGCAGGGGCACCCCTTTGCCCAACCAGGATCGAGACCCCAACCGCCCCGCGAGCAGGCTGGGTTGACTCTCCGGGTTGCAGGCCCAAGTAGTGATCGCCGCGAGCTAACCCGCGGTGATGCCTCCCCGTACGGAGGTCCTTCCCGTACCACTACTCCACAGAGCGTGGGCCTTCCCCGCTCCGAGGTTCGCCATGGAGGCATGCCTCGTGCTGACCTCATCCTACAGGAAGACCTGCCCCGTGGCAGTGATGCTCAGCGCGGAAACATTTTCCGCGCCCGCTGTACAGGGTATGGGGTCCATCCTTCTGAAGGCACCATCCATCCGGTCCTTCTCCAACGTGGGGGCCCTCCCTACGTCCTCTCTGCAACTGGCGAAGGTCCTCCTCGCCCCAACAACTCAAGGAGTGAATGTCAGCCTCGCTCTACTCGCATCGACCATGGAGGTCTTCCCCATGCTCCTGCCAGTTCCAACAGAGGCCCCGTCCACACGGGTACTGTTCATGGAGGTCCTCCCCATGTACCCTTTGACATTTGCCCTGGTGCCCCTCGCACCCCGGCTGTCTCAAGTGGGGGCCCTCTCTTCCATGGCGCCAACGCCGCCCCAAGGCTGCCTGATAGGGGTCAACCCTGTCCCGAAGAGCCACCCAGGGGCAGAAGAGCGGGTCGTCGCCGCCACAAGAAGAATCCTGGGAAGGCCCAGGGGGAGATCAAACCCGCCCGCTTCTTCGATTCGGAAGCGGAATGCGATTCAGCGATGGAACCTTCTCCCAGCTCCTCCGTATCAAGGACTGGGGCAGGAACCAGACGCGTCAGCCTCGTTCTCCCAGAATTTGAGGTCTAACGGATTCCCGTCTCTCTCCGCAGGTACATCCAGGAGGAAGAGATTCTGAGAACTTCGCAGGTTTCGACCACGCGGTCACCGCCATCGTCACCCGAAGCACCCTCTACCTCTACTCGGGATCACGAGGAGCTGTTTTGGGGGTCAACGGTGGTAGAGCCACGACATGACCGGACACCGGTAACGGCAATTCCCATACCCGAAGCAGTGGCTGTTAGCCCGTCCTATCGTGACATTGTGGTCAGGTCACCTCGCTCTTCAGAGGAAGGCCCAGAATTCGGTGGCCAGTCTGCTCGCGCACCGTATTCTCCACCGCCGAGTTTTCTATCCCAGAGGTCCGCCTCGGTACCGCTACCGGTCCCTCAGCCGCCCCCGGTTGATGAGTGGGGAAATGTAGGGCCGAACCCCGAGGACGAACCCAGGAGCTTCTGGAGTATTCTTGCAGCGGACTACTTCCCAGAGAAGTTCTGGCCCACGGCGGCACTGAATTTCCGCGTACCCGAGTTGCTTACCCCTGAAGAAGTGGGGTGCTTTTGTCGAACCCTGTGGGCGATGCACTTCCGCCTCTTCTGGGAACGGGTAGTATACCCCAGGAGTCGAGAGCACTTAGAGGAGATTGGCAAACAGTGCCGCCTGATTGACGCAGCGGCGCTCCTTGTGGCCCAGCACCCCGAGTCGCCCGGTCACCAGAGTTCCCTCCAACGAAAATGCGTTCAGAGTTTCAAGGCACTCCGCAAGATCGTCAGGGAAGCCACCCCCCATGTGCAAGTCCGTGGCTGGGGACGCTATGCCGCTATCGTCTTCGACCCTATCCGACGACAGCCTGATTCGCTATGCGACATCGAGGATATGCCCTCAAGAGGGGCCACAGTCCACATGGCCGACGTTGTGGATAAGGAAGATGAGATCGAGTTCCTTGATGGGGACTTACCATCCGAGGGTGTACCGCCACTACTCGACCCATCAGGGAGAGTCACCCGTCAGCAGAGGAACCTGCTAGGCCTCCCCGTACCCACCGAGTCACTGGCACTCGGTCGAAGCACTGGCAAGGGTAAGGATCATGTCGGAATAGTCAAGCACTCCGACCCGTCCGCCTCTGTGCAAAAAACGGACGAAGATCCTGAGAAGGCCACGTTGTGCCAGCAGCTTGCTGAGCAGAAGAGGCTGGTTGACGAACTATTGGTTGAGCGCGCCGCAGAGCGACGACCCGACTATGGTAATCCCAGGCCGGGGTAGCAGGGGCAGGAACAATTTCCCCCCGGTGAGATGCCTCCGGGCAACCCTGATCATGCTACTGCCGCGGACAGGGCGGAAGCCGGAACATACGGAAAGAGGGCGCGATACGTCTCACCAAACCCCCCTGAGCGACGGGGCAATCTGAAGAATCCAACCCGGGTTCCCCCAGTCGCCCAGCAGGTCGTCCAGCCAGTTGACCCGCGAGCGGCCGAAGCCGTCTACCATGTTGAAGAACCTGGCAATGCGCTTGTGGTTAGGGATCCCCGTCAAGACAGGGACCCCCACCCGGAGGACCTTATTGCGGCACTCACAGCCCGCCTCGAGGCGTTGGAAACACAGTAGGTGGCGGTCCCACCGGATGGCAAGCCTTATCCCGCGTGGGTGGATGATATGCCCGTGCCTCTGGGTTTTGGGAACCCCACTTTCTCGCCGTTTAACGGGACAGGGGACCCACCCCAGCACTTGGCTCATTTCTCTTCCAGGTGTGGCCCCATGCTGGGGACCCCGGCTCAGCAAGAAGCCGCTAAGCTCCGATGTTTTGTACAGACATTGGAAGGTCCGACATTCGTCTGGTACAACCAGCTCCCCATCGGATCAGTGACCGGTTGGGAGGATCTTCGCCGGCAGTTCTTATACCAGTTCAGCTCCACCACGCGAAAGACCAGCATTGCGGACCTCTTCAAGTGCAAACAGAGGCCTGATGAGCGGGTTGCAGACTTCATCACCCGGTGGAAAGGACTTACGTATTCCCTCGATATGCCACTGACTCAGGAGAAATTACTGACGATGTGTGTGGGGAACGTCAAGACAGAGCTGGTACCCTCCTTGATTACCCAGAACTACCCTGGAGGGTTCAGAGATTTCTCGGATAAGGCCCAGCGCCTCGAGGAGGCCCTGCAACAGGCTAGTCAGGCACGTTTGTTGCCCCCTATGATCCCGGCCAGGAGGGCCGCCAGGGCTGAACCCACCGCGGTGGCTCAAATAGAAGCCCCGAGGCAGCTGGAATTGCTACCGGCGGCACCACCCCCGCAACCCCGCAGAGGTCCTCCACCTCAAGCGCAGGCTCCTGCCCAGCAGCGACCGCCTCAGAACCGACAGGTTCCCCCGCGCAATGCGCCACCGCCACCTAGGCGAGACAACCAGGCGCCGCCTCCTCGGCAAGCCCCTCCTGTCCCTCGACAGGACCAGGCCCCCAGGGCTCCTTACCCGGAAAGAAAGTACCATACCTATTCGTTCAACGAAAATCAGGTCCCTGGCTACTTCCGAAGTGCTCTAGAGCAAGGGATCGTGCGTCTGCCTGAGTGCAGGAGGCCGGCAGAGGCGCATCTCACCGATCACCCCAACTACTACCCTTATCATCGAATCCTAGGGCACACCCTCAAGCGATGCTATGTGTTTAAAGACTGGCTTCAGGACCAGGTCAACAACAACATAGTTAAGTTGGGCCCAGCGCCAGCGCAAGTGGCAGGCGTCTTTGCGGGATCAGAGATCGGCAGCGACAACGAAGGTGAGTGGCAGCATGTCCCTAGCCGCGGGTCCCAGAAATACAACAACTGGATGGCTCGAAAAACCGTCGTCCGTGCCCAGGGTATCATCCGGGCACGCCTGAAGTAGTCGGAACCTTCAGAAGAAGTAGCCGGTGCCTCAGCATCGTCTTCATAGTCGACCTCTGCCCAAAAGGGCAAGCAGCAGCGACGTAAGAAGAAGCAACGTGCACCGCTAGTGCCGTCGTCATCCCGCACTCTCGGCGACTTTATGCCTCCCGAAATGGGGATTCCTCCCGGAATCCGCCCAGCGGTGGATGACTCCTCGAGTGACAGTCAAGGGTATGCTTTGGTTAACACCGTGGAGATGGTAAAGCCCTATATGACCCCCGACGAGGGGGAACCCCAGGCAGACCTCCCCAACGTTTCCAGCCTCTGCTTTCCGATCCTAGCCTGGTGACTACTCTTCAGGCTTCTGCTGGTAGGTAGAAAGATGTACCCAATACTAGTTACTCGCCGGTTCGGCCAGCCGGACCCGCTATGCATCCAAATGCCGAACGACCTCCTGTAAGCAGAGGTTTGAGTTTGGCACGAAAGTACGATGTCCTGAAGCATCTGGTCGGCATCCCAGCGAGGCTTTCCATCCTCGAGGCCCTTCGCCTGTCATCTGAAATGCGCGAGGCACTCGCTGAGGCCCTAAGGAGCCCCCTCCAGTTCGAGACAGAAGTGGCAGCTGCGGAAGCCTTCCATACCGACACGATTGAAGATGCCGAATGTCAGGCGATTATCTCGTTCTCCGGCGAAGATGAGGACCCTCATATACAGGGGCACATTCGCCCACTGTATATCACTGGCCACTTCAACGGTGTGGAAGTCCGCCGATGCCTCGTTGACACGGGTTCTGGAATCAATCTAATTCCGACCCGGACGCTGCGAAAGCTGGGTCTGTCCGAAGGTGATTTGACTCCCTCTGACCTCAGGATGCAGGGGTACGACAGGACAGAGCAAACCCCGGTCGGCAAGATCCGTCCGAAGACCCAGTTCGGTGGCTTAATTGCCAGCACCGAGTTTATGGTTGTTTCTCAGGACACTGCCTACAATGCATTGATGGGCAGGCCATGGCTCCATCTGCATGCAGAGGTTCCCTCGTCGTATCACCAGTGCCTTAAGTACTCGCTCAACGGTCGAGTAGGCGTGCTCCAAGGAGACGCGTCCCCTTTCGCTTCTTGTGAGGCCCTCTATCTGGATGTGGGTTATTATAAGAGTAAGGACAAGCAAATCCTGGTAAGCGAGGATGAGCCCGCCCCGATCGCAAGTGATCCCTGGGCAAGCATGGACGACGCCTACATCCTCCCGATCCACCGGTTGGAGGCCACGACCCCCGACATGGGACAATGTTTTGTTGTTTCGGGTACGCAAGGAAGGAATGTTCCCATGTCCAAGCGACGACGGAAAATCACCTCGTACTCCTACATCAACTAGGCTCGGGTCATCTCGGAACCTCCTACCCCTGTACAGTACCGGGACGTCAATCTGATGACAACGGCGGTGCGCCATACGTGTCTCTTTCGCCGGGCTGGAATTAACCGACTCAGGCCGACACGTCACCACTGCTTTGATATCATCAAGCGTGGCCCCTTAGGCCGAAGGCCAGATGGGATCGGATCAAATGCATTCATTGCTATGGTCTCGACGATGAGTGAGTCTCCTGATGTGATGACCGCTGCTGCCCAAGCCGGCACCAGCTGCCCCTCGGGTTTTGAGAACCCAGAAGTATCTTCCGTTGCGGGAAGTTCCCCCACGGCTGGGGAGGAAGACTTGGAGGATGCTCCCCCAGCCTTTGAAGAAGGCGTCTCTACCACGGTTGATGAACTGGTACAGGTGAACCTTGATAGCGAGGCAGATCCAAGACCCACATTGATCAGTGTGGCCATGTCCCTCGAGGAGCGGCAGCGGTATGTAGACTTCCTCAAACAGCACCGCGATGTGTTTGCCTGGAGTTATGATGAGATGCCAGGGCTGGATCCCCAAGTGGTCGTCCACCATCTGGGTCTCCCGGCAAAACACCGTGGGTTCAAGCAGCCTCCCAGGAAAATGCACCCTTCTCATGGTGCTATGGTCGAGGCCGAAGTTGACAAGCTTATCAAAGCCAAATTTATTAAGGAGGTCCAGTACCCCAAATGGCTCGCCAACATTGTGCCGGTCAGGAAGAAGAATGGGCAGATCAGAGTCTGCATCGACTTCCGCGATCTCAATCGCCACTGCCCAAAGGATGACTTCCCACTCCTAGTGACGGAGCTGTTGATTGACGCCACGGCCGGGTTCCAAGCCCTCTATTTCATGGACAGGTATTTCGGGTATAACCAGATCCGGATGGCCCCCGAAGACGAGGAGTCCACTACCTTCAGGGCTCCCCAGGGTACCTTTTTCTACCGGGTAATGCCATTCGGTTTGAAAAATGCAGGTGCCACTTATCAGAGGGCCATGCATCGCATATTCAAACCGATCCTCGGGACATTGGTGGAATGCTACGTGGATGACCTTGTAGTCAAATCGCGCCAGCACCAGGACCATCTCAAAGACCTTGAGAAAGTGTTCGGTTTCCTCCGTTCCCGTCACCTGAAGATGAACCCGCTGAAGTGTGCCTTCGGAGTCACCTCTGGGAAGTTTCTGGGCTTCGTTGTCAGATACCGAGGTATCGAGATCGACCCGGAGAAGATCAAGGCCATCAGCCAAATGCCTCCCCTGAGCAACATTCGAGAGCTACGAGGCCTGCAAGGCCACTTAGCCTATATACGCCGATTCATTGCGAATCTGGCCGGCAAGTGTAAGCCCTTTTCCCGGCTCATGATGAAAGACGCTACCTACGAATGGGATGAGGAGTGTCGGGCCGCCTTCGAGGAAATTAAGCAGTATCTGCTCCAACCTCCGGTCTTGATGCCACCCGTCTCCGGAAAGCTGCTGGTCCTTTATGTGACCGCCCTGGAGAGATCCCTCGGTGCGCTGCTCGTCCATAAGAATAACGAGGGCACTGAGAATAGTCTCTACTATCTCAGCCACATGCTTCTCGATACGGAGGTCAGATACTCCCCCATCGAAAAGAGCTGCCTTGCGCTCGTCTTCGCTGTGCAGAAGTTGCGGCACTACCTACAACACCACGAGGTACAATTGATCTCTCGGGTAGATCCGCTGAAGTACATCCTGAACCGCCCCACGCCGACTGGCCGACTAGCACGGTGGGCGGTGATTCTCCAGCATTTTGATATCAGGTTCGTACCTCAGAAGGACGTTAAGGGACAAGCGTTGGCAGACTTTTTAGCTGCCCATCCAACCTCCGCGGATCAATCCCTGGACCTGGATTTTCCCGACGAGACGATCCTCTCAGTCGATCATGCTGCCCCATGTTGGCAAATGAATTTCGACAGTGCCTCCCGGATCCCCACTGGTAGAAGGCTCAACGACCCCAAGCTCAACAGAGTGGGTCTGGGCATTGTTTTCATTACCCCGGTGCAAGCCGTCCTGCCGTACTCGTTCCTGCTATCAGAAGGTTGTACGAACAACGAGGCAGAGTACCAGGCTCTCATTACTGGCCTCGAGTTGGCCCTTGAGATCCATGTTCCCCATCTACATGTGAAGGGAGATTCTGAGCTGGTGATCAAACAGGTTAATGGCGACTACGTCGTCAGGAAGCCAGAGCTTGCACCGTTACTGGAGTACACCCTCCTCCTAATGGCCCAGTTTTCTCCTCGGCCAGAGGTTACCCATGTCCCAAGATCACAGAACGGACAAGCGGACGCCCTGGATGGCTTAGCCGCGTCGCTCACAGAACCCGAGCAAGATGATTTGGTCATACACGTGGCCCACCGGAGAGTCATTGCTCCCGTCACCCAAGAGGACCGTGATAGCCTGCGGGTAAGTCATCTCACCGCCGGACCCTCCATATCGGGAGTCCCGGGTTCGTCAGACGCAGTGGTTGAAACCACCCCCGACTGGAGAGCACCTTTTGTCGAGTATCTCCAAAATGGCCAGCTCCCGGACGACCGGGCCGAACGCGAGCGAATACGACGCCGCGCGCTGCAATTCACCCTCCAGAGCGGCCCTAGTCTTGAGCAGATCCTCTATAAGCGGAGCTTTGATGGTGTCCTCCTCCGTTGCATCCGAGGAGTAGAGATACCTCAAGTTATGCAAGAGGTTCATGCCGGTTCCTGTGGCGCCCATCAAGCTGGGCCGAAGCTGTCCCAGCAAATCTGGAGGTTAGGATACTTCTGGCCCTCTATGATCCACTATTGTATTGGATACGCCAAGAGATGCCATGCGTGCCAAGTACACGCCAACTTCTTGCATCAGCCGCCAGAACCCCTCCACCCCACCAAGTACTCTTGGCCATTTGCGGTATGGGGACTTGATGTCGTGGGACCGTATCCGCCGGCAACAGCCCGCCAGTGTAGGTTCATCCTGACTGCTACAGATTTATTCTCCAAGTGGGCAGAAGCAGTTCCGCTCAAAGAGGTCAAGGCCCGTTCCATCGTTGAATTTGTGAGCTCCAACATTATCCACCGGTTTGGAGTCTCTCACGCTGTCCTCACCGATAACGGCACCAACTTCCGAGCAGCTGAATTGAAGAAATTGTAGGCTAAGTACGACATCCGGTCGAACCATACCTACCGCTACCACGCGCAGGCGAATGGGCAGATCGAGGCGTTCAACAAGACCCTCTCTAACATTCTGCAGAAGATGGTTGGTCAGAACAAGAAGAGTTGGCCGGACAAGCTCCCCAACGCCCTTTGGGCTTACCGGATGACGACTCGCAACTCTACCCAGGTGACCCCATATTCACTGGTGTATGGAGCTGAGGCCATCCTACCCATTGAGATCCAGCTGCCGTCGCTACGCACTGCAGTTTATGATCACCAGACATCAGATGAGGTAGCCGAGATCCGTCTAGCTGAATTAGAGGCACTGGACGAGAACCGGCTTCGTGCCCTGCACAATCTGGAAAGGCATCAGGACAAGATAGCGAGAGCTTTTGACAAGAAGGTTCGTCTCCGCTCTTTTCTACAGGGTGACCTGGTACTGGCCCTTCGAGCGCCAATGATCCCCGGTAGGAAACCACCCAGGTTAGAACCCAAATGGGAAGGGCCTTACATCATCCATAAGGTTTACCCCAACGGAGCATACTCCTTGGTGACCACGGATGGAGAGCGTGTAACCCCTCCCACCAATGCCAAATTCCTCAAGAAATACTTTGCCTAGGGAAAAAAAATTGGTCCTGCACGACCCTAAACTGCTAGTTGGTCCTGCACGACCCTAAACTGCTAGTTGGTCCTGCACGACCCTAAACTGCTAGTTGGTCCTGCACGACCCTAAACTGCTAGTTGGTCCTGCACGACCCTAAACTGCTAGTTGGTCCTGCACGACCCTAAACTGCTAGTTGGTCCTGCACGACCCTAAACTGCTAGTTGGTCCTGCACGACCCTAAACTGCTAGTTGGTCCTGCACGACCCTAAACAGCGAGTTGGTCCTGCACGACCCTAAACTGCTAGTTGGTCCTGCACGACCCTAAACTGCTAGTTGGTCCTGCACGACCCTAAACTACGAGTTGGTCCTGCATGACCTTAAACTGCCTCTCCGTCCTCACTGCAAGATGTTAAACTGCAAGCCAGTCAGGTCTTCCTGACCGAGGCTCAGCCTCAGGCCTCTTGGCCTCTTTGGGCCCCTGGCCCCCCGTCCTCATGTAAGACGTTAAACTACAAACCAGTCAGACCTTTCTGACAGATAACTTCCCCTTTTCTCTGGGCCACGGCCCAGGATTCTTCACCTGGAGTGTACGGTGTGGTGTGGGACTACGTCCTCATTCACGTCAGCATCATGTACCGTGCCGTGAAACTCCCTTTACGAGGCCCATCCTTAGGACCCTCGGCCTCTTTGGGCCCCAGGCCCCCCGTCCTCATGTAAGACGTTAAACTACAAACCAGTCAGGCCTTCCTGACTGAGGCTCGGCCCCAGGCCCATTGGCCTTTCCGGGTCGCGGCCCAGAACCTATCTTATAGGATCGTATGGTGTGACGTAGGACTACGTCCCCATTCACGATGGCTTCTTTACCATGCCATACACCTCCCTTGTTTAGGGGTATATTACTCCCCTCCTCGTCCAGTATGACGTTAAACTGCATTTCAAGAACTACGTGTGGCTTGATTCCCATCCTAATGGGATACGTAGGATCACCTGAATGTCTAAGCTTCGGGTCCAGCCCCATCTCTCGGGAATCCCCATCCCATCTTGGCCCCTTGGCCCATCCTTACTCCATGAGGGGATCATATGGTGCGGTGTGGGATTATGTCCTCATTTACGACGGGTTTGCAATAGCTTCACCACGCACGCCCCATTCTGAGGTTCAGTCCTCCTGATTTCCTGTCCTGCATGACGTTAAAAGGCACCCTTCAGAACTACGTGTGGCTTGATTCCCATCCCCATGGGATACGTAGGACCACCTGAATGTCTAAGATTCAGGTCTATCCCCACATCTGGGAGATCCCCTGATTTCCCAGTCACCTAGGCCACTTGGTCCATCCCTCTCCAGCGGGGGGGTGTGTAGGTATGATACAAGGTTTTGGGCACCATGCCCCCTTCCCCTGGGAATCTGCCATCTCTCGACCACCCTCAAGGTTGAGTCCCTTGGCTCCCTGAAGTGGTTCACCCATGTATTAAGAGCACTCTAGTCTAGCACCAAGAGTGTCAGATTCAACTTGATCAAGTTCCTTCCACTTTTCAAGCTTCGTGTTCCCCTCTATTCGGACTTCCATCATCTTTCGCACCCAGAGGGACCCCCAAGAATGGCCTGGATACTACGCCCAAGGGCTCTCCTACCGATACGGGCCAATGCCCTCCAGGGTTACGGACAACAAATCGATAAAATCCCGCGTTGCGAATATGGTCAGCGGTCGATGCTCGTTTTGTTAGTCCTCATTTCAGGCTAACGCGACAGGATGCTGTGTTGCGAACATGGTCAGCAGTAATCCCCTGTCGTCATGCCAGCCCCTTCAGTCCTTGAATGTTGGTTGCATGATTCACATCATTTTCCACCCCATCATGTCCAGGTGGAATCTCGACACTTTTGGCGCTATCCCTCAGTGCACCTTTGCATGCTAGGGGGTCAAAGCTGCAATCTGGCACCCTTTGGGGCTCCCATGGTCCGAATTCTAGGACCCTAAACTAAGATCACCCCAAGGGAAATGAATCTGCTCCCCCTCTCTAATACGTTTCGTTGACGTATTCAGATGTGTTTTGACAAAAAGCCCGAAGCATGGGATTTTCACATGGACATTCCCCTCACCTCATGACCAAGCTTCGTGATCTCGCTATTTGGATCCTCATCCTCTTCCACATCCAAAAGGACCCTCGAACGACATGGATACTGAGCTTAAGGGCTCTCCATGAATGCTGGACCTAAGGGCCTTTCAATCGTTTCGGGCCAACGTCCCTACGGATATTTGACAACATTTGCGACATGGTCCCGTGTTTCGAACATGGTCAACGGTCGACCCTCATTTGTATGTCCCCATTCTAGGCTAACGCGATAGGATGCTGTGTTGCGAATATGGTCAGCAGTAATCCTCTAACGCCACGCCGCCATCATCATGATCCGAATCTCGAGCATCATGATTCACACATTTCCACTTCCTCATGTTCAAGTGGAATTCTGTCATGCTCGGCTCTTTCTCTTCGCGCATCTAGGTGCACTGAATGATCGTGTTAGTGTCATTGGGCCGGTAGTCACCGAGCATCCCTTTGTCCTAACCTGCCCCCTTTGTGTCGGGAAATTCCCACCACTGCTGCTTGTTTCCCACACCGAGCACGACTCACGTGGGCTTAGTAGTTTTGGATGGATGTGTACCAACACGGTCAGGCTGTTCCTCGTCCAGTATGACGTTAAACTGCGCTTCCAGAGCTACGTGCGGCTTGATTCCCATCATCACGTGGGATACGTAGAGACGCCCAGGCATTTCGCCTAGGGTTCAGCCCCTGGAATCACGAAATCTTGTTCCTCCCCATTTCCAGCCCTCGCCAGAAGCCCTGTCTGGAAGAAAGAATGATCCATGATCAGGTCGATGCGCCCATCTGGCGTACTCCCACCACGGTGGTGCAACTACCGAAGTGTTGTATTCTGTTTGAACAAACCACCACTCCATATTCCACGCTTTGCGTGCCCCTTATTCGGACCCTTGTCCCCTTTCATGTCTGAAGGAACCCCCTAACGACCTGGTCTCATGCCGCATCGGCTCACCTACCGTCCTGGGACAATGTTCCGGAAGACTGGTCATGTCTGGAAGGACCCCCTAACAGTATGGATGTCTGACCTATGGTCCACCAACTGTTCTGGGCCAACGTCCTGAAAGATTGATCGACAACAAATTGATAAAATCCCGCGTTGTGAATATGGTCAGCAGTCGATGCTCATTTGTTGTCCCCATTTCAGGCTAACGCAGTAAGGATACCGTTTGTCCGCCACGGTTAGCGGTTGTCCTTTATTGTCACGCCATCCCCATAGTGTTCCGAATTTGGGCATCGTGATTCACACTTCCCATTTTCATCTGTTTGAACCGATTTCAGCGCCCCTGGTGTTGCCCCGTTCGTGCATAAGAGCACGTTGGAGAAACGGTAATTCGGCTATCCTGGAAGTTCCTCCTCCGATCAAGCCTTCCCCATCTTTCGGGAATCTGGACTGGTTTGAGGGAATTGTCGTCAAACGTCCCGCAAACATTGTAGGGATGCAACAAGGCGATTCAACAGTGGAAATCGTGCGTGCTACGGATCTCAGAAACAAGAGAAAGAAAGAGTTGAAGAACAAAAGTGTTAATAAAAGTTTCTTTCGGGTTCGCTACAATACTCGGGGGTTGACTTCCCCCATGGACGGGTTGACTCCGTCAAAAGAGCGTTGCAGCTCCGCCACCCGTTGACTTGCGGCGTCCAGAGCCTATTGCCGCTGATTCAACTCCCGCTCCTCTTCAGCAGCGGCGGGGCGTAATCCGTCAACCCTGGCCCTGGCCCTTTCCACCTCGGCCTGGACGACAGCCATCCTTCCAGAGGTCTGCTCCATATGCTCCTCAGCCTCTACCAGCTGGGCCTTCAATCGTAAGACCAGCTCAGACTATGCATCGAGAGTGGCTGAAAGCTCGTTGGCCCGGATCTGCATTTGTTGGACCTCGCCTTCAGCCTCCTTGAGCTTCCTAATGCTGGTCGCCTTCCTCCGCTGCCATCCCACGCTGAGCCCACGATCATGCTCCCGGATCTTCTCAGCCATCAGGTTTCGGATGAGCACGTGAGGGCATTGGGCATCCACTCCCCCGGCACACAGTTCGCGCAACCGCGAGCGGAGCCTGTCCATTTCGGCCAGCCATTGCGCTTGGGGAGTGTCCCTGATAAAGCGCGTGATCAGCTTCCTCGACCGGCGGTGGACTATGCTGCTGTCTTCCTCATCAGAGGCCGTTTCGTCCCAATCCGCGCGGTCGGCAGGCTCGTACACAGGATATGCCTGCAGGAATTCCTCAGCGGGATCTGCATCTGGTGTTGAGTCTGGTACGACATCTAACGCCGGCGCAGGCACGACAGGACTGGGACTGACCGGTTGATCCTCTTCCTTGGAGTCCACCTCGATGACTTCAGGTATGACCCTGCTGGTGGTCCCGCCAGTGATGGTGTGCGCCGCAGCTTGAGGAGGTGAAGGGACTATCGTCACCATCACCGGCATGCCCCTGGGAGGGACGCCGCCAGACATCCCAACCAGCCTCGCTGCAGCAGCCCACACCAGTCGGAGAACTGTATGACAGAAAGAGACATAAACGTTAGTCGGCATGGCCCACGTGTGGAAATGAGGAGACCGGTGAAGGAGACTTACGAAGATCGACTTCCGAGCGCTGCTCCTGGGCCGGTACTGACGGGACTCCGAGACGAGGCCCCCCGTATACTGTTGGAAGGTCTGGAGATTTCAGAGGAGCCACCTCAGACCCCCTGGTCCCACCAGACGCAGAACTGGACGCAGCCATAGGCGCGGGTTCTGAAGGTCCCGCATCGTCACCCGCCAAGGAGCGAGAACGAGGCCTACGAAGAAGTTCCTCCTGTGTGGCTCAAACATTGGTGAGAAGTCCATAGGGATTCAAGAACAGATCGTAAGAAGAGAAGTTCGGAATGCTACCTCGAGAGCCTCCGCGAAGTCGTCGGATTCTGAGCTTCGGTCTCCGACCTCGCCCTCCTCCAGCGGGCTCCCTCCTCCAGCCTCATCCTCCCGAGAAGATTCCCCTGATTCCTCCGGCAAGGGAAAGCGCTCCCTCAGATCGGCAGCCGATAGCTGTGGAGGGACCGTCTAATTCAACAGTACCCTCACCCGGTCTGTCATTGGGCGAGGGACACCACTGGAGTGGATGTAATCCTCCAGCTCGTTCAAGTATTACTCCGCCTCCACCCGAGACACCATGAATCCAGCCCGGACTGGGCCTATGCCCGGTAGTTCCATCCCGAGGCAATTCAGGTGGGCCCACATCTCAGGTGGGCTGAGGAATTGCCGGTTGACATCCCAAATGTCCCAAGCTTCCGGAAAGACAGCATATTCTGCCATGTCGATGTGACACAGCCGCTTCCCCGGAGCCTGAGCGGATATCCTACGGAATCCCCTCGGTGGCCGCCCCTCCGGATGACCCTGCTCTCCCAGAACCACCGGATCCGCTGCTGCTGCCATACCATCGGCCGGCGCGGGTCTCTCTGCCATGGCAGCCCCGCTGCCGCGGGCGGCCCTAGCTGCCCTCCGACCCCGACCTCGAGATAAAGGAGGCCCACCGTCACCAACCCGGATCGTTGGCTGCTTCAGCATCTCCCCGGGATAAGCGGCCTCCCAGATGATGGCGTACTCCTTCACTAAGCCGAAGGCGGCGGTGGATGGAGGCAGTGTGATCTGCATCTTTCTATCCTCACGTGTGAACATGAGCCACAGCTGCCTCATCACACACGGGTGCTCCTCGTGACGCACCTCCCAGTATACCTGCGGGGTCAGCCGCTGGAGGCACCGGAACTGCCTCGCAAAACGGTGCGGGGTGTACGGTTCACAGATTGGCTCACGATCTATCCGAGCCACCAAAACTCCACCTCGGAAGGCCAGGAGGTAAGCCCGATGTTCTTCCGTTCCCCGTCCATCATCAGTAAGCCTCCCCGTCGGCAGTGGGAAGGGGTGAAAGTTGAACTCGTCCGCCCTCCACACCCTATTCAGCACCATCGGAACAACCAGTTTGAATGGGAAGCTCCCAACTGCGTTCAGAATGGAAGGGCGAAAGTCTGATCCCGGCAGCGAAATGGGGTTTGGATACTCGTAAATCCCCCCGATATGCGCCGCGATCCACCCATACAGGAGGTGGAAGGGCCCGCATATTCTTGGCGGCTTCTTGCCCTCACTAATACGCCGCAGCATTCTGTATAGTTTGGCGAGCATCGGGATCCCCAGGTTGATCCGCTGCCCCATGGCCAACATCGATGCCATGATGAACGAGCTGGGCCGTACCCCCATGCTTGTATCTCTCACCGGTAGGATCCACCCACAGATGAGAGCCGCGATGAACACCGCCAACCTGACTATTGGCTGTTGTTCGGTGCTGACACTGAAACCCCAAGTCTTCCATTGGCTGTCCTCCAAAACCCGCCAATACGAGTGCCCCTTGCCCCGCTGGGCTTCCCTCGGACAAGTTCGAGGCCTTGGAGGGAACTCTCGATTCTCTGGAAAGTTCAGGAAGCATTTGAACCACCTATTAAAGTGGACGTCTCTCACTGCCTCCTTGTCCTCTCCAGGGACAAGCGCCATCAGCGCTGACGCCAGCCGTGGCATTTGCTCAGAATCTCCCCACACGCTGGCAACAGGGAGGAACTCGTCATACATGGCCCCCAAGATCGGGACCCCGGAAATCTGGTGGACATCCCACAGGCTGATGCCCACCTCCCCGTGATGCAGGTGAAATGTGTTGGTCCTGGACGACCATCTACTCAGCAGTTCCGGCATCAGCTGCTTTGGCTGGTAAATGTGGAACTGGGAGGCCCATGTTGCCTCATACAATCCCACTCTCCTCAGCTCGGCCTCGAACTCCTCGCACGAGGCGCCTACCCAGTAGGCCCAGGCCCAGTCGTCGGTAAAATTGCCGCCCTGGCGCAGGTCCCACTCGTCGGACCATCCCTTCTTCGGATCCTGCAGAGCCGCCTTCAGCATAGTACGGTAGAGAGGAGGGGACGTCTCCGGTTGCAGTGGCCTCCCGTCAATGTCATTCACATGACTGTAGAGGAAATCAGCAGTAACGGGTGTGAAATCCTCCCATGCATGACCATCGGCCGCCCTAAACCATTGGTGCTGGCATGGTGTGCTCCTGAACCAGCAAGCTGGTTCATCCCTTCTTGCCTCAGGGATGAAGACGTCATCCCTCAGCCCAAAGCCGTACAACGGCAGTTTCTTGCACTACGGGTAATCCTTCTGACCTTCCGACAGCAGGTCTGTCAAGGAAGTGTGGTCCGAGTGGCTCCGGATCATCTCCCCCAAACCCGGACGGTTGGCCATCTCATCTCGACGAGCAGCGTCTGCAAGGACCCCCAAGGCAGCTTCTTGATGGGACATTTTAATTTTGGCCCTCAGAAAATAATTCTTTCGGACGGATCGCGAAGCTCGGCCGCGAAGCTCGACCGCGAAGTCGGATCGCGAAGATCGGTCGTGAGACCAAGCCGCAAAGTCTGGCCAAGGCAGACAGAGGTTCGCTTAGCGCGGTCGCGGAGTCGGGGACTCGCGGTTCGCCGCGAAGCTCGATTCGCGGAGTGCTGTCACGGAGTACGCGGAGCGTCGCTAAATCGAGAGCACAAAAGGACAAGGAAGGCGCGTAAAGACAAAATAACGCGGACCCCCAATTTATAGGCGACGACCTCGGAGCATCGCGGCGCGCCTCACCCGCGTGAAGCATCGCGGCGCGTCCAGATCCGCGGCCCCAGTGAGCAGCGCGGGTCCCCCTTCGCGATGCAGCATCGCGAACCGCGGACAGTTTTGGAGATTGTCCCTCAGACTTCGACCCTTCGCCCTCCGCAGCTCCAAGTCTGAGGGGGGGCATTTGTTGGCGCCAAAAATGTGACCCGAAAGGAAGGAACGAAAAATACAGCCGGCGCGCTGGATCGCGAAGCAAAGCCGCGAAGCACAGCCGCGAAGCCCCGCCGCGAAGCGTCCCAACCTTGGCGGCCCCGTGAAGCTCTGGAGGCGGTAATCCTCCGCGAACCCGTTTGATTTTCGCGAGCCACCGCGAAGCACAAGAGGCGGTAATCCTCCACGAACCCGTTTGACGTTCGCGAGCCGCTGCGAAGCGCAGGAGGCGGTAATCCTCCGCGAACCGGTTTGACGTTCGCGAGCCGCCGCGAAGCCCCAAAGGCGGCGCGCAAGCCCTGCTTCGCGGCGCCCCTTCCCTATAAATACTCGACTCCCCCTGAGTCCCCGAGACGGACAATCCGACCCTTCGGCTTCTCCTCTCCCGAATCGCGAAGCACGTTTTTCCCCGGGAATCATGAGCTCCGCGAGGTATTTCTACTTCGCGAGACGACTCTGATTTGTTTCGTTTTGAGCCCCTCTTCCGAGATGGATGCCCTTCGTGAAGCTCAATGGCGTTCGCAAAGGAAGGGGATTCCCAAGGGAACCCGGGCAGCCGCGGAGCACTTGTGCTTTGTGAAACACCCAACCCATGCTAGTAATCCCTATGCCAAGGCAGGATAACTATGCATCGCGAAGCACATTGCTTGGCAGGACCCTGCTTCGCGAACCACTCCTTCTTCGCGAGGCAGTGCTCCGCGAACACTGTTCCACTTCGGGAAGCACCCCCCACTTCCACCAATGCCCCATGCTAAGGCCAAGGCACCCCACTTCGCAGAACACACTCCTCTTCTTAGCGATTCCTCTTTCCGTGCGACCCTCCAGGTTTGCACGATGTGATTTCAAAGTCCCATGGACAACACCTCCCATAGCGTTGCTTTGCCTAATGCTTCTTCGCATAGGCACGCTAACGGCTATTGCTTCTTCGCATAGCCACGCTAACGTGGACCCATCGATGGTTCCTCTCACGACCCCCTTTACCATGGCCTTACCGACACCTTCCCTTCCCCAAGGACCAGAGGGTACCGGTTATGTAAGCCCTAAGGGTGTGGAGTGAACCCACCTCGTCCGAGCTGCAGGACGTTAAACTGCCAAGCACCACATCCTCAATACATGACGTTAAACTGTGACCCAACCTCGTCTCCCTCCCGAAGGGCCCCCCCAGCTCGAACATTCATTACACCACTCGTCTCCACGAGAATGGAACTCTTCCGCACATGGAATGAGATCCTCCTTGTCGGAGTGGTGTATGTTCGCAGGGGAAGGGTCACCTCAGAGCGTAAACCCCTAACCTTTGGTACGGATGATTGCACCCGTGCATCTCGGTACTTCCCCACTACCAAGGTCAGTGGAGGACGTGATAGGGAACGAGGCACCTCCCGTTGTCGGACCAAGGTCCATCTTTCCCGCGCTTTGTCGCGCCATGGGCCTCCATCCTGGAGTAAATCCCAACACCATGGGCCGCCCAACACGTAAGCCCCTCTTCGCTTCTCACGGACGCACCCTTCGCGACGTGATCGTCAGGTCCATGAAACCTCTTGTTTCTCACACCGAGCATGACTCACGTGGGCTTAGAGTGAGCACCGACCCTGACAAAACCCATTTGAACTACGAGGTCTTTGATCCATGTCAAGGCATGGTACGTAGGAAGCCTCTATGAGGTTCAAGCCCGCCCGTCTTTCACGTCGGGTTTCATCTCCGTCCAGCACGACATTAAGCTGCACCCCAGTCTAGTGGTAAGCCATTGAGACCCAACCCCTTTTGAACTACGAGGTCTTTGATCCATGTCAAGGCATGGTACGTACGAAGCCTCCACGAGGTTCAAGCCCACCCATAGTGGACCAAGGTCCAATTTCACGTCGGTTCACCGGCGAAACCCACCTGAACTACATGGTCTTTGATCCATGTCAAGGCATGGTACGTAGGAAGCCTCCACGAGGTTCAAGCCCACCCGTCGCTCATTCACGTCGGGTCCCATTCCAGTCCAGCGGTAAGCCGTTGTGACCAACCTGAACTATGAGGTCTTTGATCCATGTCAAGGCATGGTATGTAGGAAGCCTCCACGAGGTTCAAGCCCACCAATAGTGGACCAAGGTCTACTTTCACGTTGGTTCACCGACAAAACCCCTTCCGAACTACGGGGACTTTGATCCATGTCAAGGCATGGTACGTAGGAAGCCTCCACGAGGTTCAAGCCCACCAATAGTGGACCATGGTATACTTTCACGTCGGTTCACCGAAAAAACCCCTTTTGAACTACGAGGTCTTTGATCCATGTCAAGGCATGGTACGTAGGAAGCCTCCACGAGGTTTCAGCCCACCCATCACCCAATTCACGTCGGGTTTCATCTTCGTCCAACATGACGTTAAACTACACTTTGGTCCAGTGGTAAGCCATTGCGACCCACCATTTGAACTACGGGGACTTTGATCCATGTCAAGGCATGGTATGTAGGAATCCTCCAAGAGGTTCAAGCCCAACTCCCCTCGGACCGAGGTCCATATTCACGTCAGTACGCTGACGATGCCCGTCGGACCAAGGTCCAGTTTCATGTCGGTTTACCGGCACCATCCCAAACTACGTGGACTTTGATTCCCTGTCACAGGGATACGTAGGAAGCCTCTTCAAGGCTCAAGCCCAACTTCACTATCGCCCCCTACGATGGTCCCATTTCACTCTCATCCGTCTCCGCTGGATGTTAAACTCGCGGCATACCCTGTGTTGAACACGGGAAGCTGAGGGAAACCTCAGATACGTGTCTATGACATGTAATTCCCCGCGCTCGATGTGGGATGCCTCGGGCTTCCACGCCCTCGAGAAGCCTTGTGATCAAGGATAACAGACAGACATGCCAGGTACCCCAGCATCCAGACACGCTACTGATGCCTCAACGTGACTACTCCCCTGACCGAAGGTTGTTTCCCTGACTGGACCCTTTGGAATGTCCCGACAGGAGCAGCGTAATTAACCGGCGTCCATGGGAACATGGCACTGGGAAGAGTTTCACGAACTACGTATTAAATCTATGAGGGAGACCCGGACAAGGTGATGAGTTCTGAGGAGGAATCCACAGGAGGAAGAACCGACATCCCATCATCCCGTTTCGATCAAGGAGCAGACGTCCCTGAATAAGGAGCGAATGCCGCCCGCCTTTGGAAAGCGGGAATGTGGGGCAACAAAGCCGCGCGTCTCCCCCCCTGACGGACGGATGTGCGCGCGCCCCAGCGAAAGCGTCGGAAACAGGATTATACGTGAATAATGGCCCAAGTACTTCTAAGTGCAGCGAGGAGGTGGATGACATGATCTCACCAGAATGTGGCGGCCCGAGTGAGAATCAGGATGACTGATGGAGGGTCAGATGGAGTAGAGGGGGAATGAGATGGGACCTTCGTGCAGGTGAAGGTAGTGTTGGTATTGAGTCTCTAAGAGACTTCCTACATATCCATGTGGTAGGGAATCGAAGTTATCATAGTTCGCTGGGATGACGGGACACCTGAGGAGGCGGCCCGTGAGAATGGACACATGGATGGGACCCGGAGGAAGTAGAACCTCCAGGTTCGGGAATGATATTCCCGGAACACATGGGATTGAGGGATAGATCAGGATGAGACATGAGTGCTGGGATTGAACCTCAGGGAGGATTCCTACCTACCTTGCCTTGGAAGGGATAAAAAACCAAGTATTTCATCTGACGATGGATTACTATCGATTGGGGACTTCAACGACTTACCACCGAATGATGAAACAATGGCTTACTACTGATTGAGGGAACAACGACTTACTGCTGATTGAGGACCATAGTTTAACGTCATGCGGGATGAGGGTGAACCGACGTGAAAGAGGACCTGGTGCCCAGATAGATGGTGGGCTTGAACCTCAGAGAGGCTTCATACGTACCTCTCCTTGGTAAGGATCAAAAACCACATAGTTCAGGTGCTGAGAACCGATGTGAAGGTGGTCTTAACTAATGGGGTGTTGGGCTTGAACCTCAGGGAGGCTTCTTACGTACCTCACCTTGGTAAGGATCAAAGTCCACATAGTTTAGGATGGTGTTTGGCGCTTACACTCTAGGCTGCCCAAGGTGTCGGTGAACCGACGTGAAGATGGCCAGAACGACCGGGGTGGTGGGCTTCAACCTTAGGGAGGCTTCTTACATACCTCACCTTAGCAAGGATCAAAGTCCACAAAGTTCAGGTTGGTGTGTGGGGATTACACTCTAGGCTGCCCAGGGTGTTGGCAAACTGATGTGAAGATGGTCGGAATGACCATGGTGGTGGGATTGAACCTCATGGAGGCTTCCTACGTACCTTGCCTTGGCAAGGATCAAAGACCACGTAGTTCAGGTGGGTGTGTGGGGCTAACACTCTAGGCTGCTCGGAGAGGATGTCATGGTCGATGCTTACTACTCTAAACAGACGTGATTCAGGCTTGGTGTGAGAAACAAGAGGCAGTAAGGACCTGGATATCATAGTAAAAAGGTGCACCCATGAAGGGTGGTGAATGGGTCTTATGAATGGAAGTTTCCCGTGTGCTGCTATGGAGCGACAATGTTGGATGGGGCTTACGCAAGGAAGCTACACAGGTGCTGCTATATAGTGACAATGGTGGACAGGGCTTACACAAGGAAGATACCCGGGTGCCGCTATGGATCCGTGATGGCGGATGGGGCTTACACATGGAAGCTGCCTGAGTGCTGCTATGGAGCGGTGCTAGTGCATGGGGATTACGCAAGGAAGCTGCTCAGATAACGCTATGGAGTGACAATGGTGGATGGAGGTTACACAAGGGAGCTGCCTGTGATCCACTATGGAGCAGCAATGGTGGATGGGGATTATGCAAGGAAGCTGCCCGGGTGCCGCTATGGAGAAGAAATAGTGGATGGGGCTTACGCAAGGAAGCTTCCTGGGTGACGCTATGGAGCGACAATGGTGGATGTGGATTATACAAGGAAGCTGCCCGGGTGCCGCAATGGAGAAACATTGGTGGATGGGGATTACGCAAGGAAGCTGCTTTGGGATGCTATGGAGTGGTGATGGTGGAAGGGGATTACGCATAGAAGCTTCCTGGGTGATACTATGGAGTGGTGATGGTGCATGGGGCTTATGCAAAGAAGCCGCTCGGGTGCCGCTATGGAGTGGAAATGGTGGATGGGGCTTACACAAGGAAGCTGCCCGGGTGCTGCTATGGAGCGACAATGGTGGATGGGGCTTAGGCAAAAAAGCTGCCTGGGTGCTGCTATGGAGCGGAAATGGTGGATGGAGTTTACGCAAGGAAGCTGCCCGGGTGCCGCTATGGAGTGACAATGGAGGATGGGGCTTACACAAGGACACTGCCTGGGTACCGCTATGGAGCACCAATAGTGGATGGGGATTATGTAAGGAAGATGCCTGGGTGCCCCTATGGAGAGACAATGGTGGATGAGGCTTATGTGATGGTGCTGCCCGGGTACCGCTATGGAGTGACAATGGTGGATGGGGCTTACACAAGGAAGATTCCCGGGTACTACTATGGAGTGGTGATGGTGCATGGGGCTTACGCAAGGAAGCTCCCCAGGTGCCGCTATGGAGCGGTGATTGTGCATGGGGCTTATGCAGGGAAGCTACCCGGGTGCCTCTATGGAGTAGGATTGGTGAATGGGGCTTACGCGAGGATGCTTCCCTTAATGTCTTCCTCATGCCTGGTCATGAGGGATTCCCAACTCACTGGTGGGTTGAGGCCTTCACTTATGCGCTAGTGCAAAAATGGGATAACACCAAGGGAGTTGGAATCAGTCTGAACAAAGGGAGATGAAAAGTGTGACTCACATGCCCGATATTCAGAACACAATGAGGGTGTTGTGGCGATGGAGGGTAACTGTTGACCATGTTCAAAACACAGAATCGATATCGCGTTAGCCTGAAATGGGGACAAACAAATGAGGGTCGACTGTTGATCGTGTTCGAAACACTGTAACTGACTAGAAGTGTTGTCCAAAGTCTTACGGGGTGTTTTCCCAGGATGGTAGGTGAGCCGATGCAGCATGGGACCAGTCTGTTAGGGGGTCCCTTTAGACATTTAAGGGGATGAAGATCTGAATGAAGGACACACAAAGCGTTAGCTGGGGTGATGGAATGTTGGAATGGATTCCAACACTATTGAAATTATTCCACAGTAATCATGGAATTAGGAATCTTATGCTTGGAGAATAAGGCATCTCTTATTTTGAGCAAGAGGAGTCCTATGTTTGGAACATAGGGTGTACTACAATATAAAGTCATGTATATAATACTATTAGAATTTCATGATTGGAGCATAAGGAATATCTTTTTTGGAGCAAGAGGCGTCCTATGTTTGGCATATAGGGTGTAATATAGTTTATAGTCATGTAGATAAGACTATTAGGCATAAGGTGCATAGAAATGGTTGGTGTTGGGACTTATGCAAGGGAAGACCTTTCAGGTTCAACCTAGCATAAGAGATAAGTGATAGGGTTTGGATGAGTTGCTTATGGAATGGTTCGATGCAAGGCACTCAGGGACTGATGATGAGATTCTCAACATAGGACATGGGAAACCAACCTAGAAGAATATTTCGACTCAAGGTGTTTAGTGGTGTGAGGAGGTGTATCTCAAATCATGGTATTCCATAGGTTGAAGGTGGGTGCGCATAAGGGGGAAAGGGAAAATCCCGACCTCCTGGCCTGAAAAGTTCATAGTGTGACGATCCATTTTTTATGGGGGTCAGTGACGGTAGTGAAGGGACTGTCCCAGAGGGTGCGAAGGTAGGAGCATCGCAAAGGACAGGTCTTTGCAAAGTTGCTTCGTAGAGCATGGCCTCGGGATGCATGGACTCATGGAGCAAAGGTCTCTTGGGGAGAAAAGGGATCTTGCAAAGCAAAGGGATCTCACGGAGAAAGGGGATCTCACAGAGAAAAGGGTGCTCGTAGAGCATGGACTTATGGAGAAGCATCATGAAGGAAGCTAGTCACTGATCATGGACTAGCGAAGCAACATCGTGAAGTAAGCTTCTCACAGAGCTTCTTCACGAAAGAAAAGCGGAGCTCCGTGAACTGGGAGATCGGCCCCCCAAGGGGGGTGAGCTAGGTATTTATAGGGGAGAGGCACCGTTAATTACAGCTCTCTCAGTGCGAAGATAGAGTTTTCTCCGTGGCAGGTCATGAAAGTCAAATCAGCTCGCGGAGGATCCCTCCTACTTGCTCTGCGGAAGGCTCACGAACATCAAATTTGTTCGTGGGGCATCCCTTGCTCCACAAAAGTTTCACGAATGTAAAAGGGGTTCGCAGAGCATCCCACCTCCTTGCTCCATGGCTACGCTCCGTGATCGCAGAGGGAGCTTTGCGAATTGGCTTCGCGAACCAGTTTTCTAGCCCAACTTCGAATGCCCAAAACTCCTAATCCGTAACTCCGTTTGGGCTCTAAAACCTATCAAATTGAGGCTTACAAAACTTGCTACTCTATTGGATCATTTATGAGAGAATTTGGAAAATTTTGGGGATGCGTTTTCTAGTGTAAACACATGTGATGATTGATAACCCTAAATGATGAAATCTAAATAAATTTCACTTTTCTTCACTAGAGATCTCTTCTATCAAATCGTAACTCCTCTCTCAACCCTTCCCTTTTCTCTATCTCTCTCCCTCAAACCACCGTTGAATGATCAGAATGAAATTCCCATCATCATCAACTATTGAGAAGCACAATCCAAAGAAGTAGTTGAAAATCACGCAGAAGTTAGCACCCGAAGGACCGTTGAATCCCAATCTCGTAGATAGAATAATGGTACTCAAAAGGGAGATATACGGTAAATGTTTTTTATCATGTAAGTCTTAGGTATTGAAAGTACTTATAGATAAAGGATGCATGGATTGGTTCACAATGGAGGATATGCCAATTTACCCGAAACTAGTTTCATAGTTTTACTTGTATGTTCAATTATCCTTTGATAAAAAAGATGGCTATATTCTACAAAGATGGATCAATGTCCAAAGTTGTACCTTTTCTTCAAGGTTATGGGTTTCAAGCCTTAGGGTACCTCATGAGGGTATTTGTGAGCACTACATGAGAGGTCCTCCACCTCAAAGTGAGTTGTTTGTTTTGGAAGATGTATTGGGAAGCTTAAATGGGAATGAAACAAAGCGAAGGGTCATAGATGCTGAGGTAGATGGTGAAACCAGACTTCTATTTAAATTTTTTCAGAATCTGATTAGCCCCAGAAAAGTTGATTTTGTTACACTCATGTATCATGATATATTTTTGATACACTATATGAAGAATGGACATAAGATCAACCTATGTAAATATGTTATTCATCATATGTGTGAGTTGATCAAAACAACCTCCAAGTCAACCTCCCAATTATATTCTTGGCTTATCTCAGATATGCTTCATGAAAAAGTGTTGGTTGGACCAGATAAAGAATCTATTAAGGATTATGAGTTCTGTCTTTCAAAAGATACAGTAATGAGAATAAAAATCAGTTAGAATCCATGGAGAAAAGCATGGGTGGAAGATAATGGCAGGGTTTATGAAAAGTTTAATCCAGTGGAACACTTTTCAAGGTCTAAGGATATTTCTAATCCCGGTTTGGAACCAGATTACATTGTTGATTATTATAATGATGAAATAGTGGAAGAGGATGTTACAAATACAAGAGAAATGGTTCTGGTTGAGGAAGATAGTGAATCTTCTCCTCACCACTTAATTGAGAAGAAAATACATGTTCTTGAAGATGTTGCTGGTTTGGAAGAAAAACATACTACTTGAGAAGAATATGTTTCTAAGGTAACCGAACAAGAGTTTGTAGAAGTGAATATATAAGAATATCTTTTTGTTGTTCAAGAAGATTCTCTTGAAGAACACCCAGGGGAA
The DNA here is from genome assembly GCA_963277665.1 of Viscum album. Classification (NCBI taxonomy): domain Eukaryota; kingdom Viridiplantae; phylum Streptophyta; class Magnoliopsida; order Santalales; family Viscaceae; genus Viscum; species Viscum album. Next base: position 2,001,422,052 of record OY728119.1, on the reverse strand, counting down.
CAAGCTATTTCTGAGATTGTTTGATCTGCAGAAGAGGGAATGAGAAAAGGCTATTAGTTAGCTAGAAAGGAAATGGGTGAGGATATTAGAGATGAAATATTGGAAGTATATTAAGGATATAAATCTGTCAGTATTGAGAAAGATACACCTAGTGAGGGGGGAGTATCCTACGAGTCTGGAAAGTATTGAAATAAATAATCCTATTGATCCAAGATCAATGGATACCTAGTATAAATTCCCTATTTATTTTTATGTAACTGATTTTCAAGAAGTCTTAGTTAAAGTAATTGATTTGTCTATTATATTTCATTTGAAACTGGCATCTGGTCCTGAAGCTATCTCTGCCAAGGAACCTAATCCTATCTCAACTTATATTCCTGAACCTTCACAAGAACCTATAAACATGATGAATAAGGTTGATCTAAAATAATTTGGAGCTACCCTATTAGCTGGAGTTGAAAAACTGTTTAATACCCAACCAGATCCTGTAACCAATTTAAGTGAAAGAGATGTTGCCCTGTTGTGGGAAAAGATCATATGGAATATTCAACCCAAGATGCTTCATGATATTCAAGAAGTCAGAGTTGAGAAAAAACTATTAATTGATGATGTAGAGACTCTTAGAGGTATAGTTTAAGAAATGTAGAGAGTGATGAACACAAGACCAAAACCTTTTTTTCATCATATTGAGTATATTTTTATTCAGACTCCACAGGAAGTAGCCCCACTGATTCACCCTAATCTAACCTCCTTGGCTGACAAGGTAGCTAAAAGAAACAAGTAGATTGTTTAAGAGATGCGTGAGCTTGTTATTGGTCTTAATAGGTTAACTGATGAGTATAAGGGTTGTCTATAGAAATTTATAAATAAACTGAAATACCTTATTTCGGCTATTACTACTTCTTGTACTTCTGGAAAATCATCTCAACCCTCTTTAAAAAGTTATCTTCTAGGAAGAGTTATCAAAGAAGAACTTCAATATCTGCTCAGTGTCTTTGACAAGGAATCTCTATATGAAGTTATCAAGAATAGTGACAGAGTTCTTGATTTGGTGAGAATTAATTCAAATATTTCCAATGATTCTCTACAAGAAATTTCTAAGAAGCTGGATTTCTACTTCAATCGATTCTTGACCAACCACTTCAAGTACCTTTTAGAGAATCTCATAATCCCTCCAGTCACTCAATATTTTAAAAATCATGTCCAAAATCTCAAATATTTCACTTATTTTTGGGATAAGTTTATGGAGAACAAGGATGACTTTGAGAAAGCCATGAAGTATGGTGGTGAGATCATTTCTGACTTCATCAAGATTTTGAGGCCTTATCTTCATGTCTAGAGTACTGTAATTGTCACTATTGTAGCTGCACCCCTGATATCTGGTTTTCCTACCTTATCATCATCTTCCCTTGCCTCTACATCTATTTATATCTCTAAATCTACGAGTCTGATCAGACCTGATATCCTTGATCAACAATTTCCTTGGTCATCCACTGCACCTACCTTTCCCCCTTCTATTTTTGAAGGACTCCCTGTACCTTCTCTGTCAACTGGTTCAATCCCTTTTTCCACTTCTACCTCTGCTCCTATGGCATCCTCTTCTGATGCTACATCCAAGGGCAATGAGAAGACAAGCTAGTAATAAAGAAAAGTGACTACTATCTTCTGATAGTGATGTTTTCCGTATTCTTGTTACTTACTGTTTGTAAGGACAATTTTTATCCAACTAATGCACTGTGATATTTTATTTTCTATTTTTTATTTACTTATTTTGATAATAACAAAAGGGGGAGAAATATGTATTCTATATGCAAACATAGAAAGAGGAATATTCACTATGAATAGATATCTCACTCACCTGATTTGTGATCCGAAAAAAGGAGGATATTGTTAGTCTCCTCATGTGTTAATCATGTTTTAATGATCACAAATCCTATACATTCTGTAAAAATTTTTAATACCATTTAATCTATCTAAAATTATGTGTACAGATGATTAGTCTCTTTATACCTTAAATAATTATTGTAAACTATTTTGTTTATAATGAAATTATCTTATGAATGATTAATATTAATTTATTCTATGAATATCACTATTTAAACATGTGTACAGATATTTGTCAATGTCTAAGAAAATGTGAGTCTACCATCAGTTGTGTTTTTATGGAAAAGAATCCTGACACCGTGACAAAAAACCATGACCCAGACACCTTGACTAAACACCGTGACCTAGACACTGTGACCCGACACCGTGACCCAGACACCGTGACCTAGACACCATGACCAAACACTGTGGAAATCCAGACACCGTGACCATACACTATGATAAAACACCACATGTGTGCTACCAGTTCCTGATCTCTATACAACTGTCCCATCATAGATGTCTCACTGCTCAATGAAAAATAAAGATACATCATTTCAAAGAGACACAGTTTCATGAATACATAGTTTCCAGACAAACTGTGGAATCATTTCATAATATATTTTTTAGTTTTAAACTTAATTTCTAACAGTCATATTTGAAGCTTTTAAATGAACTAACATAATTAATGTTTCTTTGTAGACATGTCACTTGACAGAACGAGGTACGAGGTGCTGAATACATGCATCCTGTCAGGTCCAAAACATGCATTCTATGAATAAAAAGAATAGTGTGGCCAATAGAAAAGGAGGAAAAATAGTGGCAATAGAGAAACAAGTCTGTGTGCGATAATAAAGAAGAACATTCATTCTTGAGAAAAAACGACACATAAGACTTCATAAAGAACACACGAAGCATATTCAAATCCTAGAGTCAAGAAAATTTTTTCACTATAAACTCCATAAAAAAGAGGAGTATGATTTGAACCAGAGGAAAAGACTTGCGATACTCTGTTTTTTGTAAGAGGACTCAATTACTACATCTTCTTCATCTTAGAAGTCTAGATCTGAATAGAATTACACTCAAAGAAATTATAACCTTATTTCATCATTTCTGCTCGATTGTTTATTTTTTTTATCTTTAGAGTAGTGTGTGTGTCTGTATAAAAACATACATTGTCTTTTGCATTAAACTGAAAGATACAAGATATCCGTTCTGTTACATCTTTTTGAACTTGTGTATTCCCACAGATAAGAGTGGAAGAGGTCCCTGTGTGACCTGATAGATCATACCCACAAAGAACTATGGAAGAGGTGGTGTGACCGGGAATGTATTGTGTATTATTGTTAACCCTGATCTAGGGTGTGGATGATGTTTGTTTATATAAACTTATTGGTGGAAAGTGATCACCAAGTGAAGTGGATTAGGTCTCGGCTTGAGTCTAAACCACTTGTTTTATATCCACTATGATGTTTAATTTAGTTTTATTTTTTTACTGTATAAGTCAGAAATCACTAAATTTAATTAGATAGTTAATCTTTGAATGAAGTTGTAATTTTTTCACCTTATTATAATAGCATCAAAAGTATTGTTAATAACTGATATTAAGATTAATGAGAATTAATCAATCTTCTGATAAGTTATTTAAACAGTCAAACTTTAATAACCACATTACTTTGAATAACTGGGATGTATTTAAATTTATTGGGGAACCTTTTTAAGAATAACTTTTAAACAAAATTTTTTTATAGATACTCAATTCACCCCCCTCTTGAGTACTCTACTCTGACAAACAGAAATAATTTATATGGATTAATGGTGGAAATATAGTCATTTTACAGGAAAGTATAGTTATTGGAAATATAGTTTTGGGAAGTATTCTCATTTGATATACATGTATCTGATAGGTATACTACATTAATTTATAGTTTGAAATAAATTTAACATAATATAACTCAAAAATAATAATAAATGAAACAAAAATATTTTATTTAATTAAAATATTGTTTTTTAATAATATTTTTAAGCATTAGATATTAAAGTTTGATATGATGTATTTATAAAATTTAGTAAAATATTTTAATATCAATGGATTGTTCAAATTAAATGGTTAGGACATGAATAATTTATTTTAATGCGATCTCATAAAGATTATTTAAAAGTGACATTCTTCAGAGAACTATTTATTTATTGATGAATATCTTAATCCTAAAAAAATTAATCACTACTAAATAATGATTTTAAATGAAATGAAATGATAATATATCTTATAAAATAAATTAATATTTATATAGTAGTTATTACTAAGTAGGTAATAAGAAAAAATGATTTTACGTTCAAAAATACATTCTTTCTAAAAATTGTTTTTATGTGTTATGTGAAGATATATAAAAATTAATTTATAACCTCTATAAATTGATTCAAATAAATATGATTTTATATTTTTAATAAGAATATAAAAATATAGAAATAATTATTCTTTTTATTTTTAACATAAAAATAACACACCAAGATTAATATTAATTACCAAGGTAAAATAAATATTTTTCAAAGAATTGTATTTATTAGGTATTTTATATTTTTATCTTACTAAATTAAAATTTTCAAATTTAATTATGAATAAAATAAAATATTTTAATGTATAAAAAAATATATTAACACCAATTTAATCATTAAATTTTAGTAAATATGAATAGAAATAATTAATACAAAAAATTCATTTTTTCTACAAAAATAGTTATATATATATATATATATTATATTTTAATGTAAATTATAATTTTATATAGATACACATTGAGTTAGATCAAATGGTGTCAAAATTAAGAATTTTTATTTCAAAATTTGGTAACTAGTTTCAGCTTATATTTTTAGTAATAGGATAGTTACCAAAGTAAATATTTAATCTAGGTTAAAGGCTAAAAAGGGAATAACCTACAATTTCATGAATTTTACTAAATAAACTTGACACTTATGAATTATAGAAGATATTTTTTATATAGTAAATTCAACAACAAATTTATCATGCACATTTCTTCACCTAACTAACTTAAATACCATGTGATTTCATCTTCAACCCTCACCCAACTTTAGTGCCCAAGGATATGCCCCTCATTTTCACTTATAAATAGTTCTCATTTCCACCAAATTCAAACTAATCTATTAATTAAAAATTCCATTTATTTTTTTACCTTTAATAGATCCATTGTCCTAATTAAATATACACTAATTACAAGAACGGATCCCAAGTCCTCCATTTCTAAGAGGTCTTTCAAGAGAAGTTTCATGTCCTCCATAAGAGTATTATCCACTCCCTCACATTTTCTTCTTTACCATTATCATAAAAAAAATTTTAAAAAACATTATAAAAATACTAATATAATTAAATCAATTTCATTATTATACTTAAATTTTATTTTTTTGTGATGAAAATTATCCATCTCCCTTCTATTCATTGGGAAATGAAAATGTTACTCGTGTTTTGTGAAAACGGTTGCCTCTATGAACAACATATTTCATTTTTCATCACTGCCTTACATTTATGGTTATAATAATTTATTTAATGAATAAAAATTATATTTATGAAATTATTGAGATTATAAGAATTTAAATGATTTATTTTATAAATATCTAACTTATTATTAATATATCACCTTTTGTTTGTTAAAAATCAATAAAATAAGATTGGTGCTGATTTGATATTCATGAATCATAAATAAAAATCTCATGGAATGAAATTCTAACATTTTTAATAATTATAGAAAATATATTATAGTAACTTAAATAATCTGGGAATTATTAATTTGGTATCATGGTATGAGGATTAACATCGACACTACAAAGAATGTGTGAGACAATTAAGATCACTAACATCCGATGATGGAAATAAACAATAACTAACTAATAAATATTAAATGAATGATATAATTAAATATAATAAAAGTTAATATATTTTAATTGTTTATTAAATAAGTAGTTAATATGGTTATGTTTATCATATTGTTCTTTAGTCCACATCTGACCAACTAGGAATCCAAGGTAAGGGTATTTGTAAACTCAATTTATATTTATCTATTTATGATTGTTCTTATTGAAATTTATTATTATAAGTTGGGAAAATAATATATTATTATTGAATTATATTTTAATTGATATTATGTTTATTTTTATTTAAATTTATTTCTCATAAAATCGATTTCAAATGATTCTTGCTTCAAATATAGGATGTATATAAGGTTTAATTTCGCCACATTGTTCCTTCATTAAGGCATGTATCCATGTTATACATGTTTTATTATTTTATATTGTGTAATTATATAAAAATTTATATTATTTTATTATTATTAAATTTTATTTCATAGGATTAACATGAATTTTCATAAATCCCACCTTCATATTCTTTTGATTCAATTATTACCAAATTCGTATGGGTTTTCTCATTTCAATTTAAAGTCATTGAGAAATATTCTATTTTCACCACTTGTTTTATTTTTTATAGTTTATATACTACCAAATATATTTTTTTTTCTTCTGTTTTCTAAAATTATGGTGTTTGAAAAATCCAATTTATGTTATCTTACCAAATCAGTAAGGGTTTTTGTCTTAAATTTCATTCTTCGAGACATGTATTGTTTTATGCACTTCATTTCATTTATATGATGTATATATTATTCCCATTATACATATTTTTCCATAAATATATTTATATTAATGGAATTTATATTTATATTTAAATATTTCCCATTGAATGGATTTTAATTCAAAAGTTACCAAAGCTATAAGGCTTTTTTCATATCTCAATTTCCTATCATTGATTTATAACAGTTATTCTTAAGATTCATTATTTTATGTTTAGTTTATTACATTCTATGATCATATTAAATATTATTTACACTTTAGTTTCTATATATTTATAATTATTTATCATAAAATCCATTATAAAGGATTTTTTATTCAAATATTATTATATTTATAAGGATTTTTTGGACTCAACCTCTATTTCATTGATTCATTGTTTTTCTCCCATGACTATATTATTCCATGTTTCTTATATTATTTAGTTTATTTCATTCATATAATTATTTACATTTCTATCTATTAAGTATTTAATGAAAATATTATTATTTGATTGATTGATTTATTTAATAATAAAATTTTGTGTTAAGAATAATTCTTATCTACTCCAACATGTTATTTCTCTTCAATGTCCATATTATTTCTTTCCGAAAATGTTTTTCTTTATTATTTTAAAACCAAAATATGTATTATATCATGTGACGTTCATTTTTATCCTTCCCCCTTTTTATTAAGAAGTTTTATATCCTTTCTATGATATTGGTTTCAATAAAGATATTTTAAAATATTAAAAAGAGTTTTCTTTTTATGGTTGTATATTTTATATTCCACTCCACATTTGTGGGATTAAAATTTATTTGTTATCAAGGTTCCATTATAATACATTATTTATAAATTATTTTTGAAATTTTATTCATTTAAAATTCTTAAAAATATGTTTAAATGTGAAATGAATATTCATATTTCTATATAATGTTATAAATGTTTTATAAAATCTATGTATATAATTTCAATTCCATTTTACTCAATCAATAAAAGATCCCTATCATATAGAGTTATAATCCATTAATCCCAATATAAATTCCCTTATGAGATAATAATTTTGGGTGATTTAATTTTTTGTATCAAATAATCTAACATTAGAGTTTATTTTTTATGATACCATTTAAAAATGTTACGAAACCCATTTTTTTTCCACGGGTTATTCATGATAGGATATATGATTGTTTTTTTCGAGGAACAAATTCATATAGATTATAATTAACTAATTTTTTTTGAACTATATATCCATTCAATTCATTAGTTAAGTATTTATATATCATGAGATAATAATACTGATTGTGGACCTGATTATAGTCATATATGTTCACAAGATTGAGCATGGACCAGATTATGGTTTCACATATTCAAAAGATTAAGTGTGAACATAATTATGATTATCTATATTCACAATATTGAGTGAGTACTTTATATTTGTAATTTATATTCATATGATTTAGTGTAATGTTAATTACGGGTAGCTATATTCATCAAATTGAGCATAAAAATAATTGTGGTTTACTATATTCAAAAAACTGATCGTGGACATTGATTATGGGTAGATATTTTCACAATGTCATGATTTCCTATCTTTATTATTATAAAATATTTCTATGTTATTATCTAATGTTATCCATGTCTCATGATTACTATCTCATATTTGGATACTTTAATTCCATAGTATATACTTGATCCTTTGAGATTAAAGTCCTTTTATCATGCCTAATAAAGAACTCTTATTATTCAATATTTCCCCATGTTTCTTCATATTATTATGATTTATCCTATTAAAGAAAATTTGATAATATTTTATCTTACTTTACATTTGAGATCACCCCTTATATTGTTTCCTATCTCCCTATGGTATTTCATGAAGGATTATGTGTAAAAGTAAGTCTTATGTAGCGATATTTTGGGAGATGCTCAAGAAATTATGTGAAATAAGTTTTTTATGTATCTAATCTATAAATAAATAAATTTAATTCCACAGATTTTTGAAAATATATCTGATATGTAATGTTTAAATTATGAAAATGATGTGAAATATATGCAAGTTTGACTTGGTTTATATCACTTGGTATCAAATATGGTATGTAATGTATGTGTTTTTTTTTTACATTGGACCTAGGGGTATGACTCTAGGGTGTCTTAGTTAGTATTAGAGTGGGGCTTATTTATTTTTGGGGATTATGATGTGAATGGGTTTTGCTAATATTTTTATATTTTATAACATCTTCCCTTTTAATAGTTTAACATTTTTAGTGTTTTTATTTAATTTTTCATAATTTCATAGTTTTTTGGTGTTTTAGTTATTTTATAATGTTTAGTTAATTTATATACTAATATTAGTAAGTGAATATTTTTATAATTTTATATTAATTATATATATATATATATATATAATAATATCATATTTTTTAATACTTTTGTATTATAAATATTTGTAAATAGTAGCAGTATTATAATTATGTCTATAGATTATGTTTTTATATAAATATTAATATATTTTATGTATTATTCTTAGAATATATAGTTATATGTATATATATATACTTGTTTATAACTTTTTGAAATAATTTTTTAATATAATAATTTCTTTTTATTTATCTAATTATTATTATCTTACAAATTATTATTATTATTATTATTATTATTTCTAACATTATGGTTCTATTATTATTATTATTTAACATTTAAGATTTAAATTATTCATCTTTTTGATTATCGATTTTTTATACAGGATTTGGAAGATTATTCTCCTAGAAAAGGAGAGTTTGTCTAAACCATAGGTGGTCACCGCGACGCACCGCACCAACATCCCTCATCCTGGTAGAAATACCATCCTGACTTCCTAGGAAGTAACCACGATTGGTGCCTCCCCTTAATCACTCTCATCAGAACACCAGGCAATCACAAGTCCAATAGAAAAACAGAATACCAGAATGGAGCCGCTGGCCTACCCCCTTGCAGAACCACACAACCGAAAATCCCTAAAATGGTACGTGTTGCAGACCAGAAAGAAGTGAAACACAATCTCTATCCCACTATCACTGATCATGATGAAGCCCCTGCTCCTGGAGTACCCTCACACATACCATCCACAAGACGTTCACCATGTCATAAGACCCTTATACTTTCAATGAACCTCCCTCCTCTCTACGCAATAGGTAGGTGACAACACTCCACATGCGAGCCACCCCGTTCACAATAGCGGAACACCACTGCTATCATCTACATTGACCTCCTCCAATATGGGTGTGCAATGGTGGTTCTAGTGCGACATAATCTCATGTGAAAGATTATAATTTATTTTATAAGATAAACATTGTAGTGACCCATTCTTTTCATACATTAAAATTACATCACTTTTGGGAAATAATTAATATATTGTCCAAAAAATTCCCAAAGTTTCTATTAGTTTAGTGCCTTTGGAAACATGTAAACATAAACAGTAATATAAGAGTGAGATACATTATCTCTCACTAGGTTCTCCAAGACTACCACCCCTCTTAGAAATATCAAATGAGAAATATATATTCATAACTTTGGGAAGGAAACATAAAAAGGTGTGAGATGAGATGCTTAGTAAGGGTAAACAAGGGAGACATGTAAGAATAATCATGAGCATAAGGGAATGATAACATGACCTTGAATATAAAAGATCAAACCCTGTATATCAATGATCATAAACAAAAATCAGGGCATAAATCTTATCATTTCATAAGACATGAATCATAAATAAATAAAGAACATAATCCACGAAAGCATAACATAGGAATAAAATGAGAAATTATGAGATACAAAAAAGCATATATAATAATTTCCATAGTAGTCAAGGCTTTACTGCCTATTCCATATTAGTGAACAATGTCCATTACTGAATCAAGTTCACACTTCATTCTAGATTTGTATTACTAAACTGAGTTCACTCCTCATTCTAACCCTGTAATATTGAACTGAGTTCATTTCACATTACATCCATATAAAACCAAATCTAGTTCACTCATTGTTCCAGCCATGTTTATCTAATGAGATATAAATATTTACCAAACTCATCGGAGGGAGATATAGGTCCCACCCATATCATAATGAAATCATACAAACTTTTGCCAAAAAATCATAAACAATCACATCATTACCATTAAAAGAAATGGGTATCATAAAATTGTTATCATACCATAAGCTATGAAAAAATGTAGGTTTCATAATCATTTCATCAAAATAATAACCCGTTCAAGTGAAACAGATTTCAGAAACTTGTATCCCGTGAAAGAGAAATGGATTTCATAATCATATAACCCATGAAAGAGAAATGGATTTCATAAAAACATAACCCGTGAAGGAGAAATAGCTTTTATAAAGACCATGATATGAATAATAACCCATTCATAGAAATAATATGAATGTAACCTTTAGATAATTTCCAATAAAGACATGAGTAACATCAATAGATGTCATATTAGATGGAAAATAACTTTGAAATATATTTCAAAAATGTTTCTCGAGGAAAATATAATTTCTTATTTGAAAAAGAAATTTTAAAACAAAAAACCATTTCAAAATATTTTTTTATAAAATACCTATAAAACTTATAAAGAATAATTGAAATAATTTTGAAAACATTTTTCCTGGAATCTTATAAAAGAAGATTAAAAAAATTTTGAAAAAATTTTCCCTTGTAGACTTATACAATAAGATTCAAAATATTTTTTCAAATTTTTTCTCTGAAAACACTTTGAAAACATATAAATAATGTTTAATTTTTTTTGAAAAACCTTTCACTAAATATACTTTTAAAACTTATAAATAAGTCTTGAAAACATTTTGAAAACAATTTTCCTTAAAAACCTATAAAAGAAGCTGGATTTTTTTTGGAAACGATTAGTTTGAAAATAATTTTAAAAACATTTTCTTAAAAATTAACTGTTTAAAAATGAAAAGGATGATTCATAGAAATGATGATGGGTAAATCTATACATATCATATGAGCTAAGAAGAACATTCCTTTTAAATGATAAAAGGTTTGGAAAATTAATTTTTCAAAAAGAGATAATAAGATTCCTTAGAAAAAAGTTGTAAAATAAAAATATTGAAAAAATAAATTTAAATATTATAGGATAATATAAGAACATTCTTGGAAACCCATTTTAGAAAACATTGTCTTGAAGGAACACAGATTTCCGACCGAAGAGAGGGTACAGTCGAGATTTTTTAAAACCACTTTCTTAATATATTATTTAAAAAATAGTAGAAAAATGGTATCAATACATGAATATATTATAAAAAACATTAGGAGAATAAAATTCATGAATGTTATTGAGATATGGATCATAATATTTCATCAAAGGAATCATAAATATAAATAATCTCAAAAAGTGATGTGTTTGTTTCAATAAACTCTTTCCACTTGGTAACATTGAACCATACTACTCATGTAAGAAAAATGAAATTACATGAAGCTAAAAATATCATTAAAAAATTATATTCATTATATAACATGCTAATTGACGTTTATACACATCATGAAAAAATATAGGCACATAACATGACATGTTTATCAAAGAAGGAAAATTAAGATAAAATTACTTTATAAATTTAGAAATTCTTGAAACATAAACCCCATGAAAGAAATATCATCAAATAGATCATTAAATAACAATAATTGTAATTATATTAATAATATAATATATTCATGTTTAGTAACAACACCACAAAATGGAATGGGTGGTGAATAAAACATGTATCTCACAGAAATAGAAAGTGAGATGAAATTCCCCGACCTTATGTCTTGATTCTCTTTGCACTCATAAAATATTCATGTATAATAAATGTAAGTTTATTATAAATATTTTATATAATAATATTATTATATATAATACCATATATGGTTTTATTATGACCATATATTACTCTCTTTTCAACAATCCTATGTTAAGGTATCACTTTGGGTAATATTCGCTTGGTTTTTCATATGTGTCCTAATTTGTTATATATTTAGTCCTTATACTTAAATAATTATTTCTAGAAATTAGAAAAAGATATAAATATCATTTATATTCATTATATGTGTATTATAAAAATCTATATAATATATAATTATGAAATGGAATACATCGTTCACGGAGATGGTAAGCTGTATGTTCGTATGAACACTGTTTCCATTTTTATTATCGCATTGAATGAAATAAAGTACATGAAACATATGTATATATATAATTATTAAACTATCATTATTATATCATATATATCATATAATTTCACTAAACCTATTTTAATACATTACATGTAGTGTGTGAATGAATCACATTACTTTGAGTGGGTGGTAGTCCACACTTTCTCAAATGAAATTATCTTTATTTACAGCAAATGGAAAGTAAAAATATATGTTCTATAAAAGAATTAAATAAGATTAAAGAAATTTTAAATATCATATATATTATACACAAATATAGTTTTCATCATAATTCCCTCCATGAGAGGCAGTAAATGAAAAAGAAACAATCATCATTTTGTGATGTGGTAGTTCACCATACACATAGACAATATTTTAATTACCCATTAGATGGCGGTTTGTGGAAGTGTAGTTAAGAAAATTAGAATAAAATCTTCCCAGTATATTTAATATACTTTTTTTGTTAAAAATAATATAAAAAAATATTCTAGGGAGTAGATAAATGAAAGAAAAGAAAAGAGTTTGAGGGATGGTGTTACATTTTAATTGGGTAACTCCTTTTAGATTTCACCAAAGGGAAAACTTGGAATGTATTATAACCAAATTTTGGCTTCAAGAAGGAATTTAGGGATGTTTTCATATTATTTGATCAGATTTTTTATGATCTAAAGTGTCTTGAGATGTGTGAGTAAGGGGTAGAACGCTTGCCTTTTTATAGTGGATGGGGAGTGACACTCTTGTAAATACCAAAAGGTATTCAATAATGGGATGTATCCTTTACCTTACGTGATCTAAAAATGGAAAAAATAATGGAGTAATGTGAATTTATTTTCCAACCAAATTTAAAACATAAAAAAATATTTTCATTTTAAAAATTTGGTTCCATAACTTCTAAGATTCCAAAATTTAATTTTGTTGGTTTATATTAAAGCATCTAGTTTTCTAACCAAAGTAATTTTACCAGTAAGAATAAAATAAAGTGTGACTTATTATATAATTTATATCTAATAAATTATAAATATTATAATTAATTTACAAATAAAATATCTCACGTGTTCAGGAAATTAATTTTTAAAACAAGCGCATGTGATGGGAAGAACACTGCTTAAACCCTGATCGTATGAACAATGTTTATACAATATATGGGTCAATATGTTAATTATGAAAGACTAATTGGTCCATTAATATACCATATTTAATATTTTTTAACCCTTTAAAATCACTTTGTATAGTATTTTATTTTTGTTAATTTTAAATCATTTAATAAAATATCATTTATTATAAAATGAAAATAATGTCAATTATGACATTATTTTTTTAATTTTAAATTTAAAATATCAAAATAATATTTTAATTAAAATAAATTAAATTTAAATATGTGTAAAATGATATATAAATGTTTAAAAATAATTAAATATAATAATTCAATCAATTAACTTCACTTTTAACATTTATAGTAACATTTATTTTAGTTAATTATTAACTAAATAATCACTACATTAGCACTTTGTAAAAATTTTAATTAACAAAATCATCTATAAAAAATATTTATAATTTATTATTATAACATTAATCCATTTATAATTAAAAATTATACATATAACCTAAAATATGATGTTTTTACAAATCTCAATGTTTTATAAATGTTAAAGGTAAGGAAAGATCACTTTCTGTCTTTTTTTACTTAACCTTTTATATAGGGAACTTACATTTAAAAATTTCCCAATAAACCATATAATTGAAATAAATAGGGTATATGATCTAATTATTACCATAGAATTTATTTTGGAAAATTTTCCAAGTCATTGTTTCCTTAACATTAAGGTTTAGTCCTTAATTAAGCTTAATATTACCTTAATCGCCGAGATTAATTTTAATCACTTTCACTAATATTTTTAGTCAAAATTTAATTTGATCTTGTTAGAATAAAAATATAATACTAATTAAAAATTTTTATGTACATTTTTAAAAGTCATATCAAATATGTGGGAAATTTATGTTTAACGCAAATCCCACAGATGTGGCAAGAAAACAGAGTTTGAAAGTAAAAATATTCAAAAGTTCAACAAGTTTTTATATCTAATTTTAGTAGAAAAAATGAATAAAATGGAATAAATTGAATTAATATATAAATAATTTTTTTATTTTAAATTTAAAAATCAATTTATAATATAAGTTAATGCTAATCATTATTTAAACAAAATACTTCTTTCAACTAAATTAAAGTAATTTTTACTATTCACCCAAAAATGATGTTTCTTAGAAAAATTCCAAAAATTCACCTTAAGATAATTCAAAATTATAAATTTAAAAATTATGTCCATTTCATCAAATTAAATTTATATTAATGTCTAAAATTAATTTAATTAGGGTTCACATAAAGATATAATAAGTAGTCTCTTCAAGAAAATATTATTTTAAAAGATATAAATACTTTACCAAATATTAGATATTTCATTATCAATATGTTTTATTTATGCGAAATATTTATAAATAATAAATGAAAAGTATTTATTACTATAATATTACTATTTTTTTACATCTTGGTTATAATTACCTCATTTAAATAATTATATTGATAAAATGATATCTCATAGAAACTCAACATTGTGTATAACGTATACCAATTCAGTGCTTTATGTTGAACAAGACAAGTAAGATCCATGTGAAAATAATATTTGACTTATTTAAATGAAATATACCAATTAAAACTAATTCATTCAAAGAATAAAAAAATTATTTCCCAAAATCTTAGGGTGTTACATTCTGCCCCATTAAAATGAATTTCAACATTGAAATTTGTCTAAATTATCAATGGTTTAACACCTGAAAGTTTCATTCATAGAAACAAACATCAAAAAAATAAATACTAAAAATTCCTTGAAAAAGGGAGAGTTAGAAAATCAATAGTTACCTGAAATAACTCTTAATAGGATTACCATATATGAGAACATTGGTGAGAAGTTTAAACATGAATAGGGAAGAGAAATATTACCATCAGGTTTTGATGGAGAGTGATAGAGAATAATGTCAGGAAAAAGTTAAAAACCATAAAGCCATAAATTTGTGATTACCTAAGGGATCTTCTAATCCAATATAAAAAAATGTACTAGGATAAATTTTTTTGGTTTCAAGATCCTTTTTCCAAAAGTTAATGAATTTTTATGAAAAGATATACTTGCATGATTTTAGGACAACCTCAAACTCTGTTGTTCCTTGAACAAATTCACTTATTTATCAAAAATGGTAGGTTATTTTTTCTTTCTTGAAGTAATAAGAGATCATGAGATCCATGATATTCCATCCCATTTTTCATCAGTTATCATCAACACAAATCAGTTTGAATAGGATACCCAATATGCATAAATCATCATATTGATAGATAACACTTTAATATTACTGACTTTATCTAAATTTTAACTTAATATTTCTATAAATGTTTAACCAAATAGCCCTATGAAATCGGAAAATCCGAAACTTTAGAAAGAAAGTCATGAAATCAGCTTATCATCAATCCCCCATATATCAAAAATTATATCTACGTTGTCACATTCCAAGAATGTGAATACCCTCAACATAAATCCTCTTGAAACATGGTAATAACTAGAATTACTATAAATAATTTTGGAAGACATACATGCTTCATTATTCTAAATATTACTGGATATATTTCTTAAATCCATGATGTTTTAAACTCCATCCATGATGACATAGACCACTTTGTCAGTAATTAGTTCAAGGGTAATCCATACTATCAAATTTACTTACTCATATCAAACATATCATTATCCAAACATCATTATCTCAACATCATGCACTAATTAGGGGTTACCTTCCCATAATAAAAATATAACATTTCTATGAAATAAATTTTCTATGTATTTATATATATTCAACACGTCCTTTTAAATCCTTAATGAAAAATTAAATTGAAAATAATTATATATTTTATTATTTATATAACAGAATCTTTGAATTCCAAAGTACAATTACTTTATTAATCAACCATTATTCTTAAACCATTACTCAGGAATCATTATATTATTTTTTAATACCTATTTCCTAGAATACAAAATATGAATAATGTATTAAGGTTTATAAACCTCAATCTAATCATTCTTATTAGGTTTAATGTAAACAATACTATAAGAACATCGCTTACCTTTCACATGTCACTTTTAGTCTCTTTGTCTTCCAATGTATAACTAATACTCATACCAATTTCCTTATTCTATTTATGATATTTCCACTTGGGAAATATATTTTCATAATGCCCATACTTTCCACATTTGAAACATTAAATGTTAACAATCTTCCTTCTAGTTCTCATTATTGAATAAACATATAAATCCAAGTATGGGAAACATTTATCATATTGGGAAACCATATAATCATGAAAATTACTTATAGGGTGCCTAAATCATGGCTCCAAATTCTA
The DNA here is from genome assembly GCA_963277665.1 of Viscum album. Lineage (NCBI taxonomy): Eukaryota > Viridiplantae > Streptophyta > Magnoliopsida > Santalales > Viscaceae > Viscum > Viscum album. The sequence goes on along the minus strand of OY728119.1, from coordinate 2,001,404,965 downwards.
TTATCTATGAAAATTTATCTTTTTCCTAAGTTATTTATAGTAATCCAATATTTAAATCCTTCATGGTGGTTTATAAAGAGTTTTCAAATTCCCAACATATATCCCTTGGGAGTGTCAAATCAGGTGTGTAGTAAGGCCTGTTGTTGTGTTCCAAATTAACCCAATTCTGGCCCCTGACATCTAGTCATAGTTTTTATCCCAAGGTACATTTTTTCCAGATCCACATACACATTTAGTATCTATACATGGATGTATTTCTTGGAAACCACTCACTTTATCTATAAGTAACTGACCTTAAACATTACATAATCTTGAATTAAATGGATAATTCATATTGAAGATCTTTCCAGGTTTAGTGTTTCAGAGAATTAGGTCATAAAATTTACATAACAACATGAATATTACATGTAGACAGTTCTACTCAGTATCCATTTTTTCATAAAATAAAAAATCTTGAAAAAAGGTTCATTTCTAGTTCCATGTTTTAGACAACTTTACTTTTCCTTGATCCCATCCTTGACCCTTATTCATCTTTAAGTCCCATGGAAAACATTTCAAAAACATGGTATGAGCATAAAATGCTCAGTAAGGGATATAAAATAATGAATTCAAATGTTATCCCATCGATAAATACAAAATAATGAAACCATAATTTTCAGTCACAACAAACCTCATGAAATCATAAGATTTATGAATAACAAACAGAAATCATAAATCATAAAGGTAACTTGTGGAATCCATATCAAACTTACATTTTAGCTATCACAGATACATAGGGAGTCAGATTTGGAATACCCATCACAATATATTCCCTAAATCTCTTAGGAGAAACATTGACGTTTACCTCTGTCATGTTACCCAACACATTGGAGAGCTATCTCAGGCTCACCCACCCTAGGTTTATCACGAAACCACCCGTATACATAAACAATTCCCAAGAACGATAAAATATTCATAACACATAAAACAAAAATAAAGGAAATATAACATTTCCTCATTTTAATCACAATATATACCATTTAAATGTATTGACATAATAAATCAATTATCAAAACCATTTTAATTACCAAAATATGTAAAAATAGTATATGGTTTTTATTTTATGTTTTAAAACAATATAGTTTGTTAAGGTATCCAAAGATCATATAATACCCACGGCGGTAGAAAAGGTCATTGTCACCACTTATGTTAAAAAGAATCATTCTATTTTTGTCGTTTAGTAAAAATTCTCATAGGAAAATATTCCATTTGAATGAAATGAAACATCAAAGGAATTTATACACCATATAAAACAAAGATGAGAATAAAACAAAATATGCCTCAATGAAATAATTTTGAGATAAAGTACCTTAAAAATATGGTATACTTAGATTACGGATAAATCAATTACATTATTATGTGTGAAAAATATAAAAAAACCTAATGTAAGTGGATATTAAGTGTAAAACAATCATTGGTTATTCACACATATTCATAGCACGACATAATCAAGATGTAGATGTTTAACCCAAAAATTTAAATTGGGTTAAGAATTTTTCTTACAGAAGCCTAACAACGTCACTTTTAAATTCAGAAAATAAGTTGATGAGAGAGAAAAGGATATCTCATCACTTGGACATAAAATTTAAATCAATAAGGATATAGACTAACATATACCAACATAATAAGATGTAAATTAAAAGACATAACTAAACGAAGTCTTTTAAAAAGAGGAGGGTGAAAGGTTCCCTTACAGATTTGCTAACTTACGAAACGTACACCCCATGAATGAAAGATCACAAAATGAATATGTAAATACCCATAAATTAAATTATATTACACAGAGAATAAAATCATGGTAGTACATCCACCACACTAAAGAAAATAGTGGCTAATATACCATGAATCTCATGAGAATAAAAAGTGAGATGAAAACCCTTTCCATGTTGTAATCAATCGAGTCATATGAGAAAAAGTTAATAACCACCAAATTAATCACATAATACAATGAATATATATAGAATCATGATAATATATATCAAATGGCAGTACAAAATACATCACATGCAATAAGTAAGTGGTGAACAATGGAAATCTCATTGAAGTAAAAGTGAGAGAAGAAATCACTTACCTCATGTCCAACTTGACTCGTATGTTCCTTATTATTCTTGTATAATAAACTTAAGTTAATTTATACTTGATTCATAACCATTTTTATTTTTATTATTGCTTTTATATCACTTATTACCTTTCAATAATAGTTATTTAATTATTTGAGTTCATATCGGACATTTTGTCGATATACGATATTCGAGTTAAAAATGAACTTGTTATAACTAAAATTTGTCCATGTGGTCAAAACTCCATTAACTCTAGAATTATACTCATGATTTAGATATAATATAAATAATTTATATCCAGTATATAAATGTATTTATTACAATTCATAAAATTTTGAGATAAGAAATGAAATGCACAATTCATGGAGACGGTAAGCCGTACGTACGCATGAACACTACTTCCATTTCTATTTATTATTTTAATGGAAATAAAACATAATAATACATAAGTATATTATAATTACATTATAATATCATATATTATATCATTATATCCATCATTTATACATCCCACAAAAGGCATTAACGAGTCATATTACTTTGAGGGGGCGGTATTCGGCACTTCCTAAAATGAAATTATCACGTTTACCCATTATGGAAACAATAAAGGTATGCTACAAATGAAAAATACAGAAGCATAAAGAAAACATAAACATAATATATATCATATATAAATACAGTTTCATCATAATGGACACCATGAGAGGCGATAGGAGTTAATTGAACACTCATCATTTCGTGAGGCGTTAGTTTTCCATCCACATAAACATTATGTTATTTACCCATTAGATGGAGGTGTGTGTAAGTTTAGTTAGAATAATTCTCATAAAAAATCCTAGTATATTTATGATACTGGTTTTGTTATAAAATAAAGTAATAAAAAAGTTTAAGGGGTTGGAGAAGTAAAATAAAACAAAAGAACTTAAGAGAAGATGTTACCTTTAAATCGGGTAACTCCCTTTGGTTTGAACCAAAAGTGTTTCTGGAATTGTTTTCTACCTAAGGTAAGGATTCTAGGATGAAGAGAGGGATTTTTGGAGATTATTGGAGCTGAGGTTTCACGAGCCAAAGGCTTTAGAAGTGTTTGATATGGGTAGTAAGTGAGGGATTTTTATAAGGGAGAGGAGGGGCTCTTTAGAAATGTTTGAAATAATTATTTTATCATAACCTCATATTCGGTTTCAAAAGGTAAAATAATCATTAAAGTCAAATTTAAGATGACTAATGGTATAAATAAAATCATCCAATAATAATTGGACATGTTTTGGATATTATTTTTAATATTTATAATCTTATTTATTTAAATCATTTATTAATATTGTAAATATTGCATCATTATTGTGTCATAAATAATTTAAATTATTTGATGTCCAAAAATTATAAAAAATTTACCATGATGTATGAAATATTTTTAGATTTCCAAAGAATATTTATAGTCTAAATTTATAACTTATATAACTCCATATACAAATTTATTTACTGAAAGATATTTGTTTATACCATTTTTGTCTTTACTTTAAATTAATTAATATAAAGTGTCATTATTACTCCCATGTACCTCCATGGGGTCCCAAATTCGACCCAAGGATTACCATGGTTGGATATGTATCAGCCAATAGGATTAGGACACATCTTAGGGTAATTTAATTTTATTAAAATATTATATTTTACCCTTATTTACTATATTTACCGTTTAACCATGGTAAATAAAATATTTAATGAAGTAAATATTTAAAATGTCTAAAAATAAAAGTTAACTATTTACACAATTTGTACCTACTAATTAAAAATATGGAATCCATTTTTCCAAATTCAAAACACAGAAGAGGAAGAAATTAATTTAAAATTAAATCTCACTATCAAAACAAAAAAGCGTGTTTTAAAGAAATATTAACTATCAAAAGATTGACACTTTTTTATGTTCAATTTCAATGTGAAATTAATTCCAATGTGAAATTAATTCCAATGGCCAAAATTGGATTAACTGGTAAAAATATATTCTACTTACACTTTATAACCAATTAAAATGAAAATATAACCATATAAATAAATTATATTAAAAGCTACTTTTGAATAAAAATACAGTATATTTCATTATTCATTAAAAAATGAACTTTATCAGAAAAATACCAAAAATTTACCCAAATTAAATTTTGATGTCCCGAATCTAAAAAAGAATTTCATTTTTCTAAATAGAACGTATAAAAATTACCAAAACAATATTTAAAGAGGGTTCTCCATCAAAAGGAGGTAAATCAACGTTTTAAAGAATATTAGAGTATTTATACTTAGATTCATTCACATTTTAACCCGATAAAATTTTATTGGATAAATTTAAAAACGTTTAAACAACATGTATAATCATATTTTTGTTAGTTTAATTTATTCCCTCCATTATAACAACTAGGTGTTAACTACCATTTAAAATAATAATATTATATTATTAGTGTGCAACGTAAGATTTAAAAGAAACCCATTGTTGCATATTGGATACGCCATCGAACATAATGCCCCCATTAAAGTATAATTAATATTTAATTCAAAAATATTAATAAATATGAAAAATTTCATGTTCTTTATTCACCTGGGATGTTACATCCTTCCCCATTTTGGAAATTGCATCCTCACAATTTTATAGTTGGGCTCAAAAACTTAATTTGAAGTCCCACATCAGAAAAAGAGTGAATAAAACTATTGTTTTAGAAGAATGGAAGAGAAGTAAAAAGGTTACCTGAGAGAATATATACTAGGATTTCCTGAAAACATGTATATTTAGGAGAAAACAAATCATCATGTTCTGATAGAGAGTGATAGAAAACATTATTAGGAGAATGTCAACCGCCAGAAAATCACAAACTTCTGACATGTTAAGCAGTCTTTGATAACCCAGTAGGAAACCTAAACTGACAATGTTTTTATTTTAAGTAATTTTCATAATTTTAGGAATTAATTTAGTACATATAATAATAACATAATAAAATATACTTACCATCAAGTAGAGTTTCATCCTTTAATACGTTTCTACTAAAAACTAATATTTTCTCAAAACAAAGATTATTCAAAAAGACTTTTTCACATCAAAAGCACAAGAATCAACTTATAGAGAATCACATCATCCAAAAAAGAAGAACTATATATTTCCCTTGTCTTTAGAAATCAAATAAAACCAAAATGGTTAGTGAGAGATCAGAAAATACCTAAAAAGGAAAATACTTTATAAAAAAATACTACTCTTAACCTCCAAAATTCAAAAAAGTACCCAAAGATCAAGAAAGACAATTCAGTACATAATTGTCCTTAAAATTCTTTAAAATAATAGAAACTAAGATTGAAACCCAAAACTCAGAAGGATTTAATCCCATAGTCTTCCATAGTAAATCTTAACATTTATCTCCAAATAGCATCGACTACTCGTAAAGTCTCATACAGAAGTGTAATTAACCTAATCACATATTCTCTATGATAGGTTAGTCATTTCCATAAATAACCCAATATCCATATTTTCAAAATAAAACATAAATTCTTCCAAAAATAATATTTGAACCATTAATCTATAATTTAAATCCCATAGTATTCCATTTTCCTTAAGTATATATGGTGCCCCAAAAGAGAGAACGTCTTCCAAAATTACCTTTATCACATAATTACCAAATAATTTCTATAATAAGGATATAAATTTGATAAAACATAAGATAAAATTATTCTTGATCCATAAAATCATTTAACTTAAATAATTAGTCATACTAACCAGAGACTTCACGTAGGACAATGGTAAGCGATATACCCTTGTCATCCTTCGGTTGTGGGTTCGATTCCCGCATCCATGCCGGACACGATGGGTTGTCACCCTTCCTGCAGGTTGTCCTTTTCCTAAAACCATATAATTTTATAACATTCCCCAAAAAGAGATAAATTCCTCAAAAATAACTATAACATATTTTGACCATAAGAGTTCTCATTGCAGCTCCCATTTCATTCAGTATCTCATTAAGAAAACTACTACAGTTTCTTTCACATCTATTGTTACGTTGGTTCCTCCTAGATCCCACCATTTACTAAAACAGAAAATGTCAGTGTGAGTTTATCAATAAAATGTTCATATATTATCTTATAAGGAGGGTAAAAACTAAGATATACTTATTCATGTTTTCTTAAACTCATTCGATTTATCTAAAATAACCATGACTCATTCTAATATGATAAACATTATAGTTATGTCACTTATTCTAAAATAATACCCTAACCTCTAAAGTTATCTAAACGGACCTCTGATACCAACTATAAGGACCCATACTTAAACATTACATAATCTTGAATTAAATGGATAATTCACATTGAGGATCTTTTTAGGTTTATAGTTTTAGAGAATTTGGTCATAACATTTACATAACAACATGAATATTACATGTAGACAATTCTACTCAGTATCCATTTTTTCATAAAATAAAAACTCTTGAAAAAACGTGTCCTGCCAAGTTCCAGGTTTTAGACAGCATTACTTTTCCTTGATCCCATCCTTGACCCTTATTCATATTTAAGTCATGTGGAAAACATTTCAAAAACTTGGGATGAGAATAAAAAGCTCAGTAAGGGATATAAAATAAGGAATGAAAACATTTTCCCATCAATAAATACAAAACAATGAAACCATACTTTTCCATCAAAACATTCCTAATAAAATCATAATATTTTTGAATAACATGCAGAAATCATAAATCATGAAGGTAACTTGTGGAATCCATATCAAACATACATTGTAGCTGTCACAACTACATAGGGAGTCACATTTGGAATACACATCACTATATATTTCCTAAATCTCTTAGGAGAAACATTAACTTTTTCCTCCATCATGTCACCCAATGCATTAGAGAGCTATCTTGGGCTCAGCCTCCCCAATTTTATCACTGAACCACCCATATACATAAACAATTCCAAAGAACTATAACATATTCACAACACATAAAACAAAAATAAAAGAAAGATAAAATTTCCACATTTTAATCACAATATATATCATTTAAATATATTGACATAAAAAACCCACTATCAAAACCATTTTAATTACCAAAATACGTAAAAAGAGTATATGTTATTTATTTTCCTTTTAAAACATTACGTCTTATTATGGAAACCAATGATCAGATAATACTCACAGTGGTGGAAAAGGTCATTGTCACCTCTAATGTTAAAAGGAAACATTATTTATTTTATCATTTAGTAAAACCCCTCATAGGAAAACATTATGTTTGAATGAAATGAAAATTTAAAGGTATTTATACACTGTATAAAAGAAAGATAAGAATAAAACAAAATATGCACCAATGAAAGGAGATTTATACAAAGTCCCTTTAAAAGATGATATCCTTAGATTAAGGATAAATCAATTACATAATTATGTGTGAAAAATATAAATACACCCAATATAAGTGGAAATTAAGTGTAAAAAAATCAGTGATTATTCACACATATTCATATCACGACATAATCAAGAAGTATATGTTTAACCCAAAAATTGAAATTGGGTTAAGTAGTTTTCTTACAGAAGCCTAACAATGTCACTTTAAAATTCAGAAAATAAGTTGATGAGATAGAAAAGGATATCTCATCACTTGGATATAAATTTTACATCAATAAGGATATATAATAACATATCCCAATATAATAAGATGTAAATTAAAAGACTTAACAAAAAGAAGTCTTTTAAAAAGAGGAGGGTGAAAGGTTTCTTTACCGGTTTGGTAACTTACAAAACATACACCCCATGAAATAAAGATCAAAAAATGAATATGTAAATACACATAAATTAAATTATATTACACAAATAATACAATCATGGTAGTACAAGAACCACATAAAAGGAAATAGTGGCTAATATAGAATGAATCTCACGAGAATAAAAAGTGAGATGCAAAACCCTTACCACGTCGTACTAAATCGATTCGTATGAGAAAAAGTTAATAAACACCAAATGAAACACAAAATAATATGAATATAAATAGAATCATGATAATATATATCAAATGGCAGTAAAAAATACACCACATGCAATAAGTAAGTGGTGGACAATGGAAATCTCATGAAATTAAAAGTGAGATAAGAAATCACTTACCTCATGTCCAACTTAACTCGTATGTTCCTTGTTCTTCCGGAATAATAAACTTAAGTTAATTTTTACTTTATTAATAATGTTTTTAATTTTTATTATTACTTTTATATCACTTATTACCTTGCAATAATATTTAGTTAATTATTTGAGTTTATATCAGACATTTTGTCGATGTTTGGAATTTGAGTTAAAAATGAACTTGTTATAATTAAAATCTGTCAATGTGGTCAAAAATACATTATTTATAAAATTATATTCATGATTTAGATATCATATAAATCATGTATTTACGGTATATATATATATTTATAATAGTACATAACATTTGGAGATAAGAAATGAAATGCTCTGTTCATGGAGATGGTAAGCCGTACGTACGCATGATTGCTACTTCCATCTTTAGTTTTTATTTTAATGGAATTAAATCATAATGATGCATAGTTATATTATAATTACAGTATAATATCATATATAATATCATTATCTCCATCATTTATAAATCTCACATAATGCATTAACGAGTCATATCACTTTGAGGGGGTGGTAGTCCACACTTCCTAAAATGAAATTATCAAGTTTACCCATTATGGAAACCATAAAGGTATGATATAAATGAAAAATACAGAAGAATAAAGAAAAAATAAACATAATATATTTCATATATAAATAAAGTGCCATCATAATGGCCACCATGAGATGCGGTAGGAGTTAATTGAACAATCACCATTTTGTGGGGCGTTAGTTTTCAATCCACAGAAACATTATGTTCTTTATCCATTAGATGGAGGTGTGTGTATGTGTTGTTCAAATACTTCTCATTACAGCCTTATAGTATATTAAAGATAATGGTCTTGTAATAAAATAAAATAATAAAAAGATTTTATAGGGTTGGAGATGTGAAATAAAACAAAAGAACTTAAGAGAAGACGTTACCTTTAAATCGGGTAACTCCCTTCGGTTTGAACCAAAAGGGTTTCTTGAAGTGTTTTATGCCCAAAGTAAGGCTTATAGAATGAATATAAGGATATTGGAAGATTATTGTAGATGATTTTTCAGGAGCCAAAGGCTTGAGAAGTGTGAGAAAAGGGTAGTATGTGGGGCCTTTTTATTAGGGAGGGCAGGGGATCTTTAGGGAAGTTTGAAACAATTATTTTATTATAACCTCATATTCTATTTCAAAAGGTCCAATAATAATTAAATTTTAATTTAAGATAACTCATGGCCGAAATAAAATCATAAAATCGTAATTGGATGGGTTTTGGATATTTTTTTTAATATTTATAATCTTATTTATTTAAATCATTTATTAATGAGGTAAATATTGCATCATTATTGTGTCATAAATAATTTAATTTATGTGATGTCCAAAAATTATAAAAAAATACCATGATGTATGAAATTATTTTATAGTCAAAATAATATTTATATTCGAAAATATAACTCATATAACCCAATGTAAAAAATTATTTACTAAAAGATATTTGTTTATGTCATTTTGTCTTTACTTTAAATTAATTAATATAAAGTGTCATTATTACTCCCATGTGGCTCCATGGGGTCCCAAATTCAACCAAAGGATTCCCATTTTCAGATATGTATCATGAAATAGGATTAGGACACATTTTAGGGTAATTTATTATTATTATATTATTATATTTTACCTTTATTTACTATATTTACCCTTTAATCATGGTAAATAAAATATTTACTGAAGTAAATATTTAAAATGTCTAAAAATAAAATTTATCTATTTAAAAAATTTGGACATAAGGATTCCAAATATGGAATCCAATTTCCCAAATTAAAAATACATAAATGGAATAAATTAATTTAAAATTAATTCCCTCTTTCAAAACAAAAAGCATGTTTTTAAGAAATATTAACTATCAAAAGATTGACAATTTTTATGTCCAATTTCAATGTGAAATTAATTCCAATGTAAAAAATTGGATTAAATGGTAAAAATATATTCTAACTACACTTTATAACCAATTAAAAAGAAAATATAACCATATAAATATATTATATTAAAAGTCAAATTTGAATTAAAATATAGTATTTTTCATTATTCATTAAAAAATGATCAATAGCAGAAAAATACCAAAAATTTACCTAAAGTAAATTTTGACATACCAAATCTAAAGGAGAATTTTATTTGGTCAAATAGAACATATAAAAATGTCCAAAACTATATTTAAATAGGGTTCTCCATCAAAAGGCTTTAAATTGACTTTTTATAGAATATTAGAGTATTAATGCTTAGATTCATTCACATTTTAAGCCTCTAAATTTTATTGGATAAATGTAAAAACATTTAACAAACATGTATAATCATATTTTTGTTAGTTATATCTATGCTATCTATTATAACGGTTTGGAATTAAATACCTTTTAAAATAATAATATTATATTATTAGTGTGCAATGTAAGATTCCAAAGAAACCCATTGTTGTGTATCGGGTACGCCATTGAACATAACATCCTCTTTAAAGTAAAATTAATATTTAATTAAAAAATATTAATAAATATGAAATATTTCTGGTACTTCATTTACCTGGTATGTTACATTATCATTTACCAAAATTCCATGACATTTTCCAAAACGTTAACTCATCCTTATACTTATCTGTAGAGACATCCCTATCCATATCCTTAGAAATATACCTAGGGATATTACTAAACTTTTATAAACCAAGTTTCAAAAGGTTAACTAAAACTTTTATATGATACCAACTATAGAGAATCTTTATTTTCATACATTAAAATTACATCACTTTTTCAGAATAATAAATACATTATACAAACAAACCCCCAAAGACCGTTTTAGTTTAGTGAATTTGGAAACATGGAAACATAAACACTTGTACATGAGAGAGCTAAATTATCTATAACTAGGTTCTACAAGACTATAACCCATCTTAGACATATCATATAAGAAATAAATCTTCATAACTTGGGAAAGAAAGCATAAAAAGGGGTGAGCCCGGATGCACAGTAAGGGTAAAAAAGGGAGACATATAAGAATAATTATGAGCATAATGTAATAATAACATGATAACGAATATAGAAGATTATACCATTCATATTAAAGATCATAAAAATGAGTTATGGCATTAAGCGTGGCTACTCATAAGATATAAATCAAAAGTAAATAAATAATATAAGACATGAAATTATAACATAGGAATAAAACAAATAATTTTTCCACACACATTAGGATATATAAATATTTACATAGTAGTGAAGGCATTGATTATGAGGCCTTGTTAGTGGTAAAAGTCCTTTACCGAACTGGGTTCACACCCCATTTTATCCGTATATTACTAAACCGAGTTCACATCTTATTCTATCCCTATAACACTGAACTGATTTTATTTCTCGTTCTACCCCTATAATACTGAACCGAGTTTACTCCTCATTCCATACATGTATATCTCATGAGGTATAAATCATTTCTGAATTCATTGGAGTGAGATATAGGTCCCATAGATCTCATAATGAAACCATATATACATTTTACATAAATATATCATTACCCATGAAATGAAATGGGTGTCATAAAAATTTAATCATATCATATCTTTTGAAAAAAAAAATTTCATAATAATTTCTTCAAAATCATAACCCATGAATGAGAAATAGATTTAATACAATTAATACCCATGAAAGAGAAAAAAATTTCAAAATAATATAACTAATAAAAGATTTAATACTTTAATAAAAATATAAACAGTTAAAGTGAAATGAGTTTTATAAAGGCCATGGAATCATGCATAACCCATTCAGAGAAAAAAATGTAAAATTAACCATTATATTGTTTCCTAGAAAGTCTTGAGTAACATAAAAAAACTATCATCTTAGATAGAAAATAATTTGGAAATATTTTTTAAAAACTTTTCTTGAGGAAAATATCATTACTTCTTTTATAAAGGATTTTTAATAAATAAAACCATATGAAAATAATTTTATTATAAAAAAACATGAAAACTTATAAATAATACTTGAAAATATTTTGATAACCTTTTTCCTTGAAAACTTATAAAATTAGATTCAAAACTTTATAAAATTATTTTTCATTGAAAACCCTATGATATATTATAAGGAAATATTGAAAATGTTTTAAAAAATTATTTCATTTAACATACTCTGAAAGCATTTAAATAAGGTTTGAAAACAATTTAAAAACCATTTTTTAGGAAACTTATTGTAGATGAATAAGAACGTTTTGAAAACCATTTGTTTGAAAATAATTCTAAAAAAAATTTCTTAAAAATCATAGTTTTAAACATGAAAATAATCTTTATAGAAATGCTGATGAGTAAATCCATACATGCCATATGAGGTAAGAAAAACATTCCTTTTAATTATTAAATGTTTAGAAAATAAACTTGTTAAGAAAGAGATAAGAATATTCCTTTGAAAAAATTTGTAAAAGATACAAATGAAAAAAATGTATTTTAAATATTATATGATAATAGTAGAATATTCAGGGAAACCCCTTTTAGAAAACATGGATTTGAAAAAAACAGTGATTTCCAACCAAAGAGAGGGTAAAGTCGGGATTTATTAAAAAAAAAAAATTATATTATGTACAAACGAGTATGAAAATGGTACTGATACATGAATATATTATGAGTAACTAGAGAATAATAAAATTAATGAATGTTCTTTAGAGATGGATCATAATATTTCATCAAATGAAGTATAAACTTAAACAATATCGAAAAGTGATGAGATTGTTTCAATAAACTCTTACCACTTGGTAAATTTGAATCATACTCCCCATAAAAGAAAAAATGAAATTACATGAAGCTAAAAATACCATTAAAATAAGGATATTCATTATATAAAGGCAGTTTATACACCCCATGGAAAAATATAGGCACATAACATGGCATGTGTCTCAAAGAAGAAAAATGGAGACAAAATTACATTACCAATTTGGTAACTTTTTATAAATAAACCCAATTATAGAAACATCATCAAATGGTTATGTAAATACCAATAAATTTAATTCTAAGAATTATATAATACATCAATTTGAAGTATACACACCACATAAAATGAATGGGTGGTGAAGAAAGCTTATATGTCATAGAAATAAAAAATGAGTTGAAATTACCTCACCTTGTGTCTTGAATCTCTTCAAACCTATACAAGATTAATGTATAATAAATTTATATTTATTATAAATATTTTTTATAAGATGATTATTATATATAATACCATATATGTATTGAATGCCGTTTCTGTTTTTTATCGTATTAGAAGAAAGAAAGTAAATAACATATATGCATATATATTTATATATATCATTATTAAAGTACCATGATTATATCATATATATCATATAATTTCACTAAACTCATCCTTAATACATTCTATGTAGTGTGTGTATGAATCACATCACTTTGAGGGGCGATAGTCTACACTTCCTCATACAAAATTATCTTATTTACACAAAATAGTAACTAAAAAGATATTAATTGTAGATTAATTAAAGAAGATTAAATAAATTATAAATATTATATATATTATATATGAAGATATTGTCCATCATAATGCGCACCATGAGAGGAGGTAAAGGAAAAACAAATAATCATTGTTTTGTGAGGCGGTAGTTCGCTATACACATAAAAAATATGTTCATTAACTACTAGACGAAGGTGTGTTTATTGGTAGTTAAAAAATTAGAATAAAAATAATAATATAATATTTAAGATTCGGGTTTTATTATACAATCATGGAATAAGAATATTTTAGGGAGTGGAGAAAGAAAATAAAAGAAAGGAGGGTGAGGGATGGTATTACCTCTTAATCAGGTAACTCCTTTAGGTTTTCACTAAAGATATTCCTTGGAAGGAATTATTTCTAAAGGAAGGATTCCTAGAGGAATGGAGGGATTTTTGGATAATATTTGGTAAGAGTTTTTATGAGAAAACATGATTTGAGAGGTCAGAGGAAGGGCTATGGTGATTTCCATTTTATATGGGAGGGGGATTGTCACTCTTTTAAATAAAAAAATGTATTCAATAATGGGAGGTACAAATTAATTAATTCACATAAACATGATTAAATTATTGAGTAACGTAAAAATATGGTGGAACCAAATTTTCACCACACAAAATTATTTTCACTTTAAAAATATGGTTCCTTAACTTCTAAGATTCCCCAATTTTGTTATTTTGGTTTTTATTAAAGTATCTAGTTGTCTAACCTATGTAATTTTACTATTAAGACTAAAATAAAGTGATATTTACATTATAATATATATAAAATGAATTATAAATATTATACTAGTATAAAAATTGAAAATCTAAGGTGTTTTTGAAATTAAATTTTAAAAAAAGTGCTTGTGACCTGCAAAACACTGCTTAAACCTAGACCGTGTTATCAATGTTTTTACAATCTATGGGTCAATATGTTAATTAAAAATAGATAAATTGGTCCACTAATAGACCATATTTACTATTTTTTAACCTTAAAAAATCCCTTGTAAGAATATTGTATTTTAGTAATTTAAAATCTTTTAATAAAATATCATTTATTGTAAAATAATAATAATGTCAATTTTGACATGATTTATTTAATATTAATTTTAAAATATTAAAATAATATTTGAATTAAAATATATTAACTTTAAATATTTTTAAAATTATATATTAATATAAAAAATAATTAAATAAAATAATTAAATCAATTCACTTCTGTTTTTACATTTATAGTATCATTTATTTTAGTCAATAATTAACTAAATAATCACTGTATTAGTGTTTCATAAGCATTTTAAGTAACAAATTCATAAATAAATTTTTTGATAATTAATTATGAAAAAATAACCCATATATATTTAAAAATCAAATCAATAACTAAAAATGTGATGTTTTTACATATATCAAGGTTTTATATATGGTAAAGGAAAGGAAAGTTCTTTTTTTTCCTTTTTCCCTACTTAAACTTTTATATTGGTCCCTTAGTTGAAATAATATCCAAATAACCCATTAAATTTAAACCAAGATGGTATATGGTTGAATTATTTGAATCCAATGGATTTGGACAAGTTTTTAGGTCATTTTGGTCCTTATGATTAAAGTTTATTTTTTAATTAATCTTAATGCTAAATTAACCAATGTGATTAATTTTAATCACTTTCACGAATATTTTTGGTAAAAAATTAATTTTATATTATTTGAATAAAAATATTATATTAATTAAAACCTTTTTTTTATATTTTAAAATTCAAATAACATATGTGGAAAATTTAGTTTAACGATAATCCCGCAAACATGGCAAGAAAGTTCATTTTAAAGTAAAAAACATTCAAAAGTTCAATACGTTTTAATAACTAATTTCAATATAAAAAATGACTAAAATGAATTAAATTGTATTAATTTATTCATAATTGGAATATTGAATCTTTAAAAACCAATTAATAATATAATCTAACAGTAATAATTATTTAAACAAGAAGTCAGTTTTAACTAAATTATAATAATTTTTACTATTCACACAAAAATGAAGTTTCTCAGAAAAATCAAAAAATACCCCTTAAGATAATTTAAAAATTATGAATTCAAATATTATGTAAATTTTATCAAATTAAATTTCTGTTAGTGCCTAAAATAAATTTTAATATTGTTCACAAAAGGACACAAAAAGTAGTTTCTTTAAGAAAATATTATTTTAAATCATATAAATACTTTACCAATAATTATATATTTCATTATAAAAATATTTTATTTATGTGAAACCATTATAAATAATCTATGAAATTTAGTTATTACTATTCATATTACTATATTTAACTCTTAGGTTATAATTATCTCCTATAAATAATTATAAGAATAAAATAATGTTTTGTAGAAACTTAGTGTTGTGTATAACGCACTCCATCTCGGTGATGAATGTAGGAATATCCAAGTAGGTTCAATGTGAAAGGAATATTTGAATTAGTAAAATTAAGTACATCAATTAAAACTAATTCATTATAATAAGGAATAAAACATTTCACAAAATCTCAGGGTGTCACATTCTACCCCCCTTAAAATGAATTTCACTCTAGAAATTCATCTAGGTTATCTAAGTTATGATACTTGAAAGTTTCATTCATTGAAACCCACATTATAAAAATTAATACTAATAATACCCTTAAAAAGGGAAATTTGGAACCATAACAGTTACCCAAAGTAACTCATAATGAGATTCCCACTTAGGAGAACAAACGTGAGAAGTGAAAACATGGATAGGGAAGAGAGATCATACTATCAAGTTTTGATGGAGAGTGATAGAGAAAAAGGTCAAGAGAAATTTAACAATCATAAACAACTAAATCTATGATAACCTAAGGGACTATCTAATCCAATGGAAATAAAGGTACTAGGATAAAATTTTTGGTTTCAAGATCCCTTTTCCTAAAGTTGAAGAATTTTCATGAAAATATGTACTTTCATGATTTCATGACAACCTCAACCTTTTTTCCTTGATCTAATTCACCTAATTATCGAAAACGGTAGGTTAATTTTTCATTCCTAAAGTACTAAGAGATTATGAGATCAAGGATATTACATCCTATTTTCCATGAGTTATCATCCACACAAATAATTTTGAACAAGCTATCCAATATGATTAAATCCTCATATTAAGAGATCAAACTTTAATATTACTGAATTTAGATGAAGTTTAAATTAAAAATTCTATAATGGTTAGTATTATAACACCTATGAAAGATATAAATCAAAAATTTTAGAAATAAAGTCACGAAATTAGCTAAACATTGATCCCCCATATATCAAAAAATTATCTCTGGGCTATCACATTCCAAGCATGTGAATACCCTTATTGTAAATCCTATTGAAACATGGTAATAACTTTAATTACCATAAATAATTTTTAAAGACATGTATGATTAATTATTCAAAAATTTACTGGATATATTCCCTAAATCCAAGAAGTTTTAAACTTCATCCATGACGACATAGGTGACTTTTTCAAAAACCAGTTTAAGGGTAATTCGTACTATCCAATTTACTTATTTATATCCAAAATACTTTATCCAAACATAATTATCTCAACATCAGGAACTAATTAGGGGTTAAATTACCCTAATCAAAATATCACCTTTCCATGAAATCAATTTTCTATGTCTTCATCACCATTCAACACGTCATTTTCAATCATTAATGAGAGCTTATACTAAAAATAATTATCAATTTAATATTTCATATAACATAATCTCTGAATTCCAAAACATAATTATTTCATTCATCCAAAATTATTCTTAACTATTACTAAGGCTTTATCAACTTATTCATTAACACATATTTCATAGAATATGAAATATGAATCATGTATTAAGGTTTATAAACCTCAATCTAATCAGGCCCCTTAGGTTTAATTTAAACAATACTAGAATAACATCACATACATTTCACATGTCGTTTGTGGTCTCTTTATCTTTAGAAGTATAACCAATACTTATACCTACTTACTAATTCTATTTATGAGATTTACACTTGGGAAATAGATTTGTATAACGACCATAATTTCCACATTTGAAACATTAAATGGTAACCATCTTCCTACTAGTTCTCTCCATTGACTAAAAATAGAATACATAGTGTGAGAAAAATTTATCATATTGGGATACCATATAATCTTGAAAATTACTTACAGGGTGGCTAAATCATGGATCCTATTTCTTTAATCTGGTAAACATTAGGTTTATCCTAGTTTATTCATAGTTGTACTCTATTTAAATCCTTCATTATGGTTCGTAATGAGTTTTTTAATTCTCAAAGCATATCCCCTGGGAGTGTCTAACCAGGTGTGCGGCAAGACCTGTTGTCATATACCAAATTACCCCAAGTAAGGATCTGGACATCTTATTAGAGTTTTTACCCCTAGCTAAATCTATTCCAGATCAACATCAACTTATAATATCCATTCAGGTATGTATATCTTGGAAACCACTCACTCCATACTTTACCAAAATTCTAAGACATTTTCTTAAATGTTAAATCATCATTATACTTATTCTTAGAGACATCCTTATACATATCTTTGAAATGCACATAATGATCTCCCTAATGTTTTCCCAAACTAGTTTTCAAAGGTTAACGAAACCTTTTATATGATACGAACTATAACGAACCTTTTTTTTCATAAATTAACATTATATAACTTCTACGGAATACATAATACATTATAAAAATAGATTCCCAAAGACTATATTAGTTTAGTGCCTTTTGTAACATGGAAATATAAACACTAGTACATGAGAGAGCTACATTATCTCCCTCTATGTTCTCCATTACTAGCACTCCAATTAGACATATCATACAAGGAATATATCTTTATAACATGGTAAAGGAAACAAAAAATGGGTGAGCTCAGATTCTTAGTAAGGGTAAACAAGGGTGACATGGATGCATAATCATGTACATAAGGGAATGATAATATGATCATGAAAATAGAATATCATACCCTACATATTAAATATCATAAACATGAATCATGATATAAAACATGGAAGTTTATAAGACATGAATAATAAGAAAATAAATAACACAATCCATGAAAGCATAACATGGGAATAAAAATGGTATTATGGAAGACACACAATCATATATAATGATTTCTATAGTATTCAAGGAATTTATTTCGAGTCCATCTTAGTAGAAAAAGTCCTTAAATGAATTGGCTTCCGCCCCCATTTTATCTCTATATTACTGAGCCAGGTTCACTTCTTTTCCAGCCCTGTAGTACTAGATGATGTTCATTTCTCATACCAACCATGTAATACTGAACCCAGTTCACTCCTAATTTCATCCATTTCTATCTCCTAATATATAAATTTACACCTGACACATTGGAGGGAGATATTGGACTCAAACATCTTATAATTAAATTATACATACAAGTGCCAAAAAATCATAAACAATCATAATACTACCCATGAAATGAAATGAGTATCATAAACATGTAATCATATTGTATCATATGGAAAAAGAAAAGTTTCATAATCATTTCATCAAAATCAGAACCTATTAAAGAGAAAATAATTTCAAAAACATATAACCCATGAAATAGAAATAGATTTCATAATCATATAACCCATAAAAGAGAAACAAATTTCACAAAAATATAACCCATGAAAGAGAAACGAGTTTTATAAAGACCATGAAATCCTGAATAACCCATTTAGAGAAATAATATGAATGTAACCTTTAGATCATTTCTTAGAAAGGCATGAGTAACATAAAAAAGTTTCATCTTATATGGAAAATAATTATGAAATATACTTCAAAAGATTTTCTGGAGGAAAATATCATTTATTATTTTAAAAAGGCCTTTTAATACATAAAAAATTTGAAAATAATTTTCCTATAAAATACTTTGAAAACTAATAAATAATACTTGAAATAATTTTGTAATACTATTTCCTTGAAAACATATAAAATAAGCTTGAAAACATTTGGAAAACATTTTTCATTGAAAACTTATAAAATAAGATTGAAAACATTTTAAAAAAAATTTCTTTGAAAACACTTTTAAAACATACAAGTAAATATTTAAAATATTTTGAAACCCATTTTATTCAATATAAATAGAAGACTTTAAAATAAGGATTGAAAACATTTTGAAAACAATTTTCCATAAACAATTATAAAATAAGCATGAAAAAAATTTGAAAAACTTTTGTTTGAAAATATTTTAAAGACATTTTCTTAAACAATAACCTTTTGAATATTAAAAGTAATATTCTTAGAATTTACAATGAGTAAATATGTACATTCTATATGAGGTAATAAGTACATTCCTTTTAAATGTTGAAATGTTAGAAAAATGTATTGTTCGGAAGGAGATAAGAATATTCATTCAAATAAATTGGTAAAAGAAAAAAAGGGGAAAATTTATTTTAAATATTATGTTATAATTGTATAACATTATTATAAACCCTTTTTATAAAATATTGTTTTGAAGGAACACATATTCCCAACCTAAGAGAGGGTAAATTCATAATTTCTTAAAAACAATTTTTAATTATCTTATATACAAAAGAGAATAAAAGTGGTTGCAATACATGAATATATAATGTATAACTTGAGGATAATAAATTTGATGAATGTTCTTGAGATATTGATCATAATATTTCATCAAAATATATATAAACATAAATAATATAAAAATGTTATGAGATTGTTTCAATAAACTCTTACCAACTGTTAAGAATGCACCATACTCCCCATGAAAGAAAAATGAAATTACATGAAGCTAAAAATATCATGAAAATAATTATATTCATTATATAACATGTTAAAGACAGTTTATACACCTCATAAAAAATATAGGTGAATAACATGGCATGTGTCACAAAGAAGGAAAATTGAGACAAAATTAAATTACCAATTTGGAAACTTTGGAAACCTAAAATCTATGAAATAACGTTAGTAAAATGGATATGTAAATACCTGTAAATTTAAGTCTAGGAATCATATAATACATCAATGTAAAGTATACACCCCACGTAAAAGTATTGGGTGGTGAATAAAGCATGCATCTTACAGAAATAAAAACAGAGATAAAATTACCTAACCTTGTGTCTGGAATATCTTCGCACTCATACAAGATTCATGTATAATAAAGGAAAATTTATTATACATATTTTAAAGAATACTATAATTATATATAATACCATATGTGGTTTTAATATGAACTTATATTACCCTGTTGTTAACAATATTATGTTAAGGTTTCACTTCATGTAATATTCACTTTGTTCTTCTCATGTAACCTAATTTGTTATATATTTGGTCCTTATACATATATCATGATTTAATGAAATTAAACCATGAAATACATTTTATGTATATTAATTATATTTTTATTATAATAATATATATAATAGATAATTATGAAAAGGAATACACTATTCAAGGAGTCAGTAAGCCGTACGTACATATGAACGCTGCTTCCATTTTTATTGTCATATTTAAAGAAATAAAGTAACTAATATATATGTATATATGTATACATATCATTATAAAGTATCATTATTATATCATATTTATCATATAATTTCCCTAGACCCTTCTTTAATACATTCCATGTAGTGTGTGAACGAATCACATCACTTTGAGGGTGCAACAATCCACACTTCATCAACCAAAATTATCATATTTACACAAAATTGAAAGTTAAAATATATGAATTGTATATTAATTAAATAAGATTAAAGAAATTATATATATAATATATATTATATATGAACATATTTTTCATTATAATGGGCACCATGAGAGTTGGTATAGGAAAAACAAACAATCATCATTTTGTGAGGCGATAATTTGCCGTACACATAAATAGTATTTTAATTACCTATTATATGGAGGTGTGTGTATGTTTAGGTTGAAGTAATAGAAAAAAAATTCTAGTATTTTGAATATAATGGTGTTTTTATATAGTCATTGAAAAATAATATTTGAGGGAGTGGAGAAATAAAATTAATGAATGGAGTTTGAGGTAGGGTGTTACCTCTTAATCAGGTAACTTCTTTTGGTTTTCACCAAGGATATTACATGAATGGAATTTTTACAAAAGGGAGGATTTAAAGAGGAATTGAAGGATTTTTTGAGAATATTTGGGAAGATTTTGGATGAGCCAAAGTTGTTTGAGAGGTGTGAGGAAAGGGTATTGTGGTTTCCTTTTTATATTGTAGGGGGAGTGACACTCTTGTAAATACCAAAAGGTATTCAATAATTTGAGGTCTCCTTACCTAATGTTCCTATAAAATAGAAACAAAAATGGATTAATGCTAATTTATGGTCTAAAAAATTCTACACCCCACAAAATATGTTCATTTTTATAATTTGGTACCTTAACTTCTAATATTCCCCAATTTTTCATTTTTTGTTTTTATTAAAGCATCTAGTTTTCTATCTTAATTAATTTGTCATTTAAGACAAAAATAAAGAGAGATTTATTTTATTATATATAGAAACTTAATTTTAAATATGATACATAATTTAAAAATAACAATATCACATGTTTTGTAATTTAATTTTTCAAAAAAGCGCATGTGACCTGCAAACCATTACTTAAACTCAGACCATGCTAACAAAGTTTTTACAATAAATCAGATAATATGTTAATTATGAAAGATAAATTAGTCCATTAATAGAAAATATTTAAAAAAATTTAACCCTTAAATATCACTTGGTAGAAGACTATATTTTTATGAATTTTAAATCATTTTATAAAATATCATATAGTGTAAAATAACAATAATGTCAATTTGGACACTATCTATTTAATTTTAATTTTCAAAAATGAAAATAAAATTTGAATTCAAATAAATTAAATTTAAATATCTTTAAAATTATATATTAATCTTCAAAAATAATAAAAGACACCAATTCAATCTTTTCACTTAACTTTTAATATAATTTATTTTAGTTAATTATTAACTAAGTAATTACTAAGTGAGAATTTGATAAGCACTTTATACTACTAAATCATCTATAGAAATTATTGTTAATTAATTATAATAAAAATAACCAATTTAAATTTAAAAGTTTGATCTATAACTGAGAATATGATGTTTTATACTTATCTCAAGGCACTACAGATGTTAAAGGTAAGGATAGTTTCTTTTTTGTCATTTTCCTTAATTAACCATTTATATAGTGTAGTTCCATTTAATAATATCACAATAACGAATAAAATTTAAATAAATAGTGTATATGGTCTAATTATTGGAATCAAATGGATTTTGGACATGTTTTTATATCATTTTGGTCCTTAAGATTATGTTTTAGTCTTTAATTAAGTTTCAACTTAACTTAATCATTATGATTAATTTTAATAACTTTCACTAAACTTTTTGGTCAAAATTTTATTTTATCTTATTAGAATAAAAATAACATAATTATTGAAACTTTTTATGTCTTTTTTTAAAAGTTAAAATCACATAAGTGGGAAAATTAAGTTTAATTCTAATCCTACAGACATGTCGAGAAAGCCCATTTTTATAGTAAAAACATTCAATTGTTCAAAACGTTTTTATATCTAATTTCAATAAAAAATGACTCCAAAGATTAAAATTTTATTAATGTATTAATAATTTACCTATTGAAACTTTAAAAACCAATTTATGCTATAATTTTACACTAATCATTATTTAATCCAAAATGCTATTTTTTCTACTAAATTGCTGTAATTTTTATTATTCACCAAAAATGATGTTTCTCAGAAAAATCCTAAATATTCACCCTAATATAATTTCAAAATTATTAATAAAAAAATGATGTTAATTTTAAGAAAATATATTTCTATTATTTTCTAAAATTGGGTTTACTATTGATCACATAAGGACATAAAAAGTAATTTCTTTATGAAAATATTATTTTAAAACATATAAATATTTTACCAAAAATTATATATATTTCATTATCTATATGTTTTGTTTATGTAAATCCATTATTAATAAAATATAAAAAGTATTTATTACTATTAATATTATTATGTTTAAAATTTAACTTATAATTATCTCATTTGAATAATTATAACAGGAAAACGATGTTTCGTTGAAACTCAATGTTGTTTATAATGCATGCCAAGTCAGGGTGGAATATAGCACAATAAAATTAGGTTCCATGTTAAAGTAATATTTGAATTATTGAAATGAAATATGGAAATAAATACTAATTCTTTCGAGGAAGGAAAAAAATATTTCCCAAAATTTTGTTGTGTTATATTCTACCCGCTTAAAATGAATTTCACCCTCAAAATTTATCTAGGTTATGAAAGATTTAATAATTGAAAGTTTCATTCATAAGAACCCACATAGTAAAAATGAATACTAAAAATTCCTTTAAAAAGATAATGTTGGTACCATAATATTTACCCAATGTAAATCATAATGAGATGACCATATAAGAGAACGAAGGCGAGAAGTGAAAACTTGAACATGGAAGATACATCTTACCATCAAGTTTTGATGGAGAGAAATATAGAACAAGGTGTGGAGAAATTAAACAATAAAAAATATATAAATATTTTATGACCTAAGGGACCGTCTAATGTAAGGAAAAAGGTAATAGGATAATATTTTTGGTTTCAAGGTCATTTTTCCTAATGTTGAGGTATTTTCATGAAAAGATATACTATCATGATTTCAGGAAAATCTCAAACTTTTTTTTCATTGATATACTTAAATTATTTATCCAAAAAGGAAGGTTAATTTTTCATTTTTTAATTACTAATAGATCATAATATCCATGATATTCCATACCATTTTTCATTAGTTATCATCAACACAAATTAGTTTGAACATTCTATCCAATAGGCATAAATCCTTATATTAAGAGATAACAATTTAATCTTACTAAATTTAGCTTAAGTTTAACTCAAAAATTCCATAAATATTTAACCTTATAACCCCTCTTAAAGATGAAAATCCAATACTTTAGAAAGAAAGAAATCAAATCAGGTTAACATTAATCCCCCATATATCAAAAATTATCTCTAGGTTGTACCATTCCATGAATGTGAATACCCTCATCATAAATCCGCTTAAAACAAGGTAATAACCTGTAATACCATAAATCATTTTGGATAAAATTAATGTTGAATTATTCTAAAGGTTACTAGATATATTTCCTGAATCTAATAAATTTTAAACTCCATCCATGATGACATAGGCTAGTTTGTAAATAATTAGTTACAGGGTAACCTATATTGTCGGATTTACTTATTCATATTCATCATATATTTATCCAAACATAATTATCTCAACATAA
The DNA here is from genome assembly GCA_963277665.1 of Viscum album. NCBI lineage: Eukaryota > Viridiplantae > Streptophyta > Magnoliopsida > Santalales > Viscaceae > Viscum > Viscum album. The sequence goes on along the minus strand of OY728119.1, from coordinate 2,001,379,958 downwards.
AGAATTAATTTAGGGTTACCTTCCCCAAATAAAAACATCACCCTTCCCTGAAATCACTTTTCTATGTCTTCATCACTATTCAATATTTCCTTCACAATCCATAATGAAAAATTTTACTAAAAATAATTATATATTTCATGATTCATATAACATAATCTATGAATTCCAAAACATAATTACATCATTAATCCAACATCATTCTTAAACCATTACTTAGGCTTCATCAACTTATTAATTAATATGACTTTCATAGATTATGAAATATGAATCATGTCTTATGGTTTCTAAACTGCAATCTAACCATGATTCTTCAGTTTAATGTAAACAATACTCGAAGAAAATCACATACATTTCACATGCTACTTTTGGTATCATTATATTTAGAAGTTTAACCAATAATTGTTCAACTTCCTAATTCTATTATGAGATTTCCACTTGAGAAATTTATTTTCATAATGACCATACATTCCAAATCTAAAATATTTAATGCTCAAAATTTTCCTTGTAGTTCTACTCATTAACTAAAACCAAAAATCAAAGTGTGTGAGATATTTATCGTATTGGGATACCATATAATCATGAAAATTACTTATATGGTGACTAAATCATGGCTCATAGTTCTTTACCATTTGAAGCAGTAGGTTTATCCTAGGGTATTCAAAGTAACCCTCTATTTAAATCCATCAAAATGGATCATATAGATTTTAAGAATTACCAATGCATATATCCTAGGAGTTTCAAACTAGGTGTGCAGTAATGCATGTTGTCGTGTAATAGATTACCCTGAGTCCGGACCAGGACATCTTGTTAGAGTTATTACCCCTATGTACATCTGGGTTAGATCCACATCCACATATAGTATCTAGACATAAATTTATTTCTTAGAAACCAACCACAGTATCATTTAAAAAAATTATATATAATTTTCTAAATGTTTACTCATTATTATACTTATCCTTAGCGACATACCTAGACATATCCTTATAAATATAACAAGGGATATTAGTAACGTTTTCTCATATTAGTTTCAAAAGGTTAAATAAACATTTAATATTATACCAAATGTATCAAAACATTATTTTTATATGTTAACATTACATCACTTTTACGGAATACTTAATATATTATACAAACAAATTCCCAAATAACATATTAGTTTAGTGAATTTGGAAACACAAAAACATAAACAACGATACATGAGTGAGATATATTATCTCCCACTAAGTTATCCAACACTATCAACCATCTTAGACATATCATAAAATAAATATATCTTCACAACCTAGGGAAGGTAACATAAAAATAGGTGAGCTCAGATGCTTAGTAAGGGTAAACAAGGGAGATATATAAGCATAATCATGAGCATAAGGAAATGATAACATGATCTAGAAAATAGAATATCATACCCTAGATATCAATGATCATAAACCTGAATCATGGAATAAAGCATGGAAATTCATAAGACATGAATCATATAGAAATAAATAACATAATCCATGAAATGATAACTTAGAAATAAAACATGAAATTATGTAAGAAACATAAGGTTATATAAAGATTTTCATAGTAGTCAAGGCATTGATTTTGAGGCCATATTAGTGGAAAAAATTATTTACTGAATCGGGTTCACACCCTATTTTAGCCCAATATTACTTCACTAAGTTAACTCATCGTTCCAGCCCTATAATACTTAACCAAGTTCATTCGTCATTCCATCTTTGTAATATTGATCCTACTTCACTATTATTTTTATCCATGTCTATCTTATGAGATATAAATCCTTACCCAATGAATTAGAGTGAGATATTGGTCCCACTGATCTCATAATGAATTCATTCATATATGTCCGACAGAAACATAAACAATCTTATCATTTTCCTTGAAATGAAATGGGTTTCATAAACATTTAATCCTATCATAAAATGTTGAAAACTACAAGTTTCATTATAATTTCATCAAAATAATAACCTGTGAGATAGAAATAAATTTCATAAACTTATAAACCATGAAAGATAAAACAATTTCATAATCATATAACCCATTAAAGAGAAACAAATTTCATAAAAATATAACACTTGAAAGAGAAATGGGTTTTTAAAGACCATGAGATCAATCATAACCCATTCCTTGAAATAATATTAATGGAAACTTTAGATCATTTTCAAGAATTTCATGAGTAACATCAATATATTTTATCTTAGATGGAAGATAAATTTTATATGTAATGCCCCGCCCCTACCTCATTGGATTGAAAAGGCGGTGAGGGTTAGTTGGCCTTAAGCGAAATTCCCAAGGCGCCAAAGGCTGGCAATAAATGCCAAGGGCTTCAAAGAAAAGTGGGGAACGATTTTCCCTTAAGACAAAATCAACGAAACCAACAAAATAAAGATGCATGGACTTTTAAACCCAATATGTATTCCCAAAAGACAACCAAGTTGTTCCACAACACAACCCAAAAACAATACAACCAACCATGTCTACACCACATCAGAGTACAAGCGGAAACCAAACAACAAACACTACGAGCCATGACACCACCACAGCTCCACACCAAGCTCCAGGCTCCAAGCTCCATTGAGACTTCACAAAGCACTACTAGAGGAGGAATATTCCTTACCTTTCCCACGTCACGGTACACGACATCTGCAAAGACACCAGGGTGCCGAAGCAGGGGGTGAGTACTAAAACTCAGTAGGTTTTCTCCAAATGACTTCCCTACACATGCCCCTAGGATAAAACTGTTAGAACATTTATATAAATAGTTTATATAGAATAATTACAAGTGAAACCATTACCATAAGACAAACACACACTTACCATGCCATATCACCCAAACCAAGCAACCAAAGGAAATCCAAACAATCATTCCATGAGCCAAACATGCCACACAAGGAAGCCCAATCAATCATTCCATGCAAGGAAGCCAAATCAACCATTTCATATTTCCAAAACAAATTCCATCTATGAAAATCAACACACAATAAATCAACCATAATGGTGGGACTTCCGCCCAACCCATTCACCCCATCATTAGCTAGCAGGACTTCACGCCTACTCTTGACAACCAAAAACGGTGGGACTTCCCGCCCAACTCATTCACCTTTTATAGTGTGGGACTTCATGCCCATAACTGGTGTGGGACTTCACACCCATCACCCTACTATCATGGGTGTGGGACTTCACGCCCATCACCAAAATCCCCACAACATTTCAATCCACAATTTCCAATATCATACCACCCAACAATTTCCCATACCAATTCAACCAATTATTCTGAAAAACATGCCAACAATAACTTGTCAAGTTACCTAAATAAATCATGCATTTATTAAATACAACCTCAAACCATTTTCCATGTCAAAACCCCAATCAAATAAAACAACATCTTTATTGAAATCCATTTTCATAAACCATTTCCTTAACCCAAGCCAAGCAACAATTTTTAAAATCTACATTTTAAAATTTGACAACGAGAACATTCCACCGTAAAACCCCTTTTCACAATATTAACCCATTTTCACCAAAATCCAAAAATTATCACAAAATGGGTTTCCCCTAAGAATCACACATCATATTCACAATTAATTTCAAGAAAAATAATTAATGGAAACCAAAGTCACTAGTTCTAACCAAGTGGAGTCAAGAGAGAAGCCACCTTCCTTTAGGGTTTTGGTGAAATTGGTCTACAATCAACCGCACCTCCAATCTGGCGAACGCACCACCAAAACCTCTCTAGATCTCTTCACCAATTATTCAAAAGTCTTAAAAACATCATCAAAGGAAACCCCAACCCTATATATACACACCACAAGTGTAGATCTAGAAAATGAAGAAATATAGGGATGTAGATCTAGAGGAGAACACAAGAGAAACAAGATGAGAGACTTACCTGGGAGAAACCACTTTGAATACTCATTGAATCGCTTCTAAAATGAGTGGGAGAGCACCCTAAACTCCTAAGAACCAAAAAAACTAAGCGAGGCTCGAGTGGGAGGAAGAGAGGAGTGAAATGAGGCAATCCTGAGTGAGCCCAGGTTTTAAAACCCTAATTTTAAGAGGCCTCACGGTTATTCCACATAGTTTGGAAAACTGTGCACTAACCGTGCACACTCTACTACCTCGAGAAAAAGGGTCTGCATGGTCTACTCGCACTGTTTGGAAAACCGTGCGTAGGCCGTACAGAGTCTACTATCTCTCCATGCACGGTTTCCTAGAGTATCTGCACGGTTTCCACTAACCGTGCTCAAACCGTGCACCCCTTTAAAATCCTCAAAACTCATCCAAAACCATTACAAACTCTCCCAACCTATTTCCAATTCATCCCATGCACTTTAAACACATAAAAAAGCATAAAAAAGGCTACATACCTCAAACCGGGGTTTCTACATTCTCACCACCATTGGAATTTTCATCCCTGGAAAATAGTGTACCCGTCCTTTGCCGAAAGAGTTCGGGCCACTGCTCAATTATCTCTTTATCCCACTACCAAGTCTCCTATTGAATCTGACCATGTTTCCACAAAACCTGAACTAAACCGATGCTTTTACCATGCAAGACTTTCTCTTTCCTATCCACAACCCACACTGGAACGTGCACCATTGAAGCATCTGGTTCTAGCTCAACATGATCCCACCGAATCACATGGTCACGATCCGGCTGATAATTTTTCAACTGTGACACATGAAACACATTGTGCATCGCACTGAACCGTGGTGGAAAATCCAAACGATAAGACACCTCACCAAACCACTCAAGAATCTCAAAAGGCCCAATATACCTCAAATATAACTTTCCCTGCTTCCCAAACCGATGATGTCCCAACCTAGGAGAGATCCTCAAGAACACATGATCACTTACCTCGAAGGACAATGGACGTCAACGATGATCCACATATGATTTTTGATGATTTTGAGCCATCTCCATTCTCTTCTGGATCAACTTGATCTTCTCCACAATCTCCTAGACAGGGCTCGGTCCTACCATCGAGGACTTACCCATTTCCACCCAACATAGTGGAGAACGACACAACCACCCATACAATTATTCAAACGAAGCCATCTGTATGGATTGATGATAACTGTTATTGTACGAAAACTCCTACAACGACAAGTTCTCCTCCCATGATCCACCAAAATCTATAACACAAGCCCGTAACATATCCTCCAGAGTTTGTATCGTCTTATCGGATTGACCATCTGTCTGAGGGTGATATGTCTTATTCATAGCCAGCTACGTACCAAGGGCTTGTTGCCAGGATTTTTAGAAACGAGACGTAAATCTCAGTTCTCTATCTGATATAATTGAAACTGGAACACCATGCCTCTTTACCACCTCCCGGATATAGATTTTGGATAGGTCCTCCACCCGATGAGATTCACGAATCGGGATGAAATGGGCCGACTTCGTTAGACGATCCACTATCACCCAAATGGTATCGTGCTTGTTGAACATTCTTGGGAGACCTGTTACAAAATCTGTTGCTATCTGATCTGACTTCCAAACAGGGATTGGTAAAGACTACAACATTCCTACTAGCCTATGATGCTCTGCCTTGACCTGCTGACAAGTCAAGCATCTCGAAACAAACTCATCCAAACATTTCTTCATATCATCCCATCAGAACTGCGCTTTCAATGATTTTTAAATCTTCTGAATTCCAGGATGAATATCCCACCTGGAATGATGATACACCCTGAAATTATCTTCCTGACAAGAAACTGGTACAACTATCTGATTCTGAAAACACAAAACTGAATCTCAATTCAGTTGCCAACCCTAAATGGTCTCCCCACCATTGACTCTCAACCCCATGGTCACCCACTCAGAATCAGTTATCTGTGGCTCTTTAACTAGGATAACCAAGTCAGGAATCAACAAAATCGAAAAGAAAACCACTGCATCATGCTGGTCCTCACATTCCAACCGCATCTCTGCTATAACTAACATCAACTACCTCTGGTCTGATGCCTATTTCACCACCCGCGCATATGATTTTCTACTTAATTCATCTGCCACCTAATTTCCCTTACCCGGTGTGTACATCAAGTAGAAATCAATAATCTGGAGATATTTCATCCATCTCCTTTTCCTCAAATTCAAATCCCTTTGTGAGAAAATGTGCTTTATGATTTTATGATCTGTATATACCGTGAATTTCTCACCGAAGAGATAATGACGCTATACTTTCAAATCATGCACCACTGCTGCCAACTCTAAATCATGAGTTGGGTAGTTCTTCTCATTCCCTCTCAACTTCCATGAGCCATATAAAACCACATGATTCCCTTGCATGAGAACGTACCCCAACCCTAATCCTGATGCATCTCAATACACCACGCACCCTTTTCCTGGTTCTGGAAAAACCAAGATTGGTGCTGATGTAAGACGACCCTTTAACTCTTCGAAACACTGCTGAAATTGTTCAATCCACTGGAATGGAACATTCTTTCATGTCAAGGCTATCATCGGTGAAGCCAAACATGAAAAATCATGAACAAAACGCCAATAATACTCAGCTAGACCAAGGAAACTGCTTATCTCAAACACACTCTTTAGCGGTTTCCATGAAACAACAGCCTCTATATTTTCTGAATCCACTAAAACAACCCTCTCAGAAATCACTTGTCCAAGAAAATGAATTTCCTATATCAAAAAGTCACACTTTGACAATTTGGCATACAACCGATGATCCCTCAAGATCCCCAACACTGTCTCCAAGTGCTGCTCATGCTCCACCCTTGTCTTTGAATAGACCAGAATATCATCTACAAACACCACCACAAATGAATCCAGATATCTCTGAAATATCCGATTCATCAATGCCATAAACACTGCTGGTGTATTCGTTGGACGAAAGGGCATAACCACATATTCATAATGGCCATATCTACTTTTGAAATTTGTTTTAAGAATATCCTCCTTCCTCACTCGCAATTGATGATATCCTGACCTCAGGTCGATCTTAGAGAACCACTAGGCTCTGTTCAATTGGTCGAACAAATCATCAATTCGTAGAAGTGGATATATGTTATTTATCGTAACTTGGTTAAATATATGATAATCAACATATAGCCTCAAAGTTCCTTCCACATTTTTCAAAAAGAACACCAGCGCTGCCCATAGAGATGTGCTAGGCCAGATAAACCCTTTGTTGTCTAACTCTTCCTACTGGACTTTCAATTCCCGCAATTCAGTAGGTGCCATCCGATAATATGGAAGTGAGATAGGACTGGTCCCCAGAAGAAGATCAATTTTAAACTACACTTCTCCCAGTAGAGGTAACCCATATAATTCTTCAGGAAAAACATCCATGAACTAATCCACCACTGTTGGAAGAACACTATTCTCAACATCTTCTATTGATTCCAATGACGATACTGCCAATTGATACGACAACGTACGCACTACTGGAGATAACAAACCTGTTTCACCATGCCTTTCATGTCTCTCTCCTCTAAAGAGATGTCTAACACCATCATCTGTCGTAAATTCAACTGTTCGCGCATCACAATCAATGTGAGACGTAAAATCCACTATATAATCTATTCCCAGGATTACATCATACCCATCCATCTCGAGCATTGAGAAATTCCACACAATCTCAACCTCGCCATCAACGATACTACATTCTTTACACAAGAAGGCTCGAAACTATCTTCGACCAAGAAGAGTTTGAAGTTTCAAAACCGAGGGAATCATTTCTACCCTAAAACCCAGCAAATCAACCACACATGTAGCAAGACAATAGTGTGAATAACATGTGTCAAACATCACTTGCATCGAGGTAGAATTTAAAAGAACTGTACCTTGCACCATGGATGGCCCTGCTTGATCATCCACTACAACTTACATAGCTTCAACCAGATATTTACTTTCCATGATTTTCTCTTTATTACCTAAATAAACTTTCCTTGCTAAGGAGTGTCATGAACACCCGACCTCAGATCATTGCGGCACTACCACTGAAGATGCCCCATCCGCTTGCAGTAATGACATTCATGAGGTTGTGCCTTACAATCCCGTTTCAGGTGGCTTACAGAACCACACTGAAAGCATCATAGATTACACTTGGGTCTCGAAGGAAGTTTTAACAATCTAGTGGTCTGACATAGATGTACTCTCTGTCGTTGAGAAAAGGTTTCTATATTGTTCTTTCTCTTAGTGATGGGGTTCAAACCTCCTATCACGAGGACAACAGTTCTTCCATTACTTGGATTTTCGACCATGATAGATATTGTAACAGTTGTATCTAGTTGCATTCTAAACTGAACTATTTGAAAAGCCTGAACAATGCTTTGGGAAAACTGCTGGTTCACCTGGGGCTCAGGTGGAACCACATTTTCAGTAGCTTCCTCCGAATCATCCCCAATATGTCTACCCGATTCTATTTCTATAAACATAAAACAAAAAACAATGAGTCTCAATTTCGTAGACATCACAAAAGCCCATTTCAAATCACATTACACAACGATATCACAACAAGGCTTTCCACCAGTTTACATTTTTCCACATGTGCCATGTTTCACCATTTTGAAAACCAAACCATTTTCAAAATACCAATTGATTCACCTTAAAATTTCATATATTCTTATCACATCATAAATTATTATACCCCAATGAAATATGCATCCTAGAGGGAAGTCATCTCTACCATGCATGCCATGCTCATCTCATTGGCTACACCCATGACAATGAGATATTCAATGCCTATAAGTGTCTCCAAAACACTTATGTACCCAACTCCCAGGTAACTTGAATTTCAGCATAAAAGGGTTAGCAACGTCCTTTTATGCTATATATTCCATGTTCGGACATTCCTACGCCTTGATACCATTTTGACTCTAGGAATGTACCATAATGAATGTCAACACCAAATCCGAAAATCATCTCCAAAGGACTGAACAAACTGATACCACTTGTAATGCCCCGCCCCTACCTCATTGGCTTGAGGAGGCGGTGAGGGTTACTTTTCCTTAAGCGACGTTCCCAAGGCGCCAAAGGCTGGCAATAAATTCCGAGGGCTTCAAGGAACAGTGGGGAATGATTTTCCCTTAAAACAAAACCAACGAAACTATCAAAATAAAGATGCATGAACTTTTATACCCAATATGTATTCCCAAAAGACAACCAAGTTGTTCCACAACACAACCCAGAACCAATACAACCAACCATGTCTACACCACATCAGAGTACAAGCGGAAATCAATCAACAAACACTACGAGCCATGACACCACCACAGCTCCACACCAAGCTCCAGGCTCCAAGCTCCATCGAGACTTCACAAAGAACCACTAGAGGAGGAATATGCCTTACCTTTGACCATGTCACGGTACACGACATCTGCAAAGACACAACAGTGCCAAAGCAAGCGGTGAGTACTAAAACTTAGTAGGTTTTCCCCAAATGACTTCCCAACACACGCCACTAGGATAAAACCGTTAGCACATTTATATAAATAGTTTATATAGAATAATTACAAGTGTAACCATTACCATAATCCAAACACACCCTTACCAAGACATATCACCCAAACCAAGCAACTAAAGGAAATCCAAACAATCATACCATGAGCCAAACATGCCACACAAGGAAGCCCAATCAAGAATTCCTTGCAAGGAAGCCAAATCAACCATTTCACATTTCCAAAACAAATTCCATCTATGGAAAGCAACACAAAACAAAGAACCATAATGGTTGGCCTTCCGCCCAACCCTTTCACCCCATATTCAGCTAGCAGGACTTCACGCCTACTCCTGAAAAACCAAAATGGAGGGACTTCTAGCCCAACTCATTCACCTTTTATAGTGTTTGACTTCACGCCCATCACTAGTGTGGGACTTCATGCCCATCACCCTACAATCACCGGTGTTGGACTTCACGCCCATCACCAAAATAAACATAACATTTCAATCCACAATTACTAACATCATACCACCCAACAATTTCCCATACCAATTCAACCAATTATTCAGAACAACATTCCAATAATAACATTTCATGTTACCTAAATAAATCATGCATTTGTTGAATACACCCTCAAACCATTTTACATGTCAAAACCCCGATTCAATAAAAAAAACTTATTTATTGAAATAAATTTTCATAAACCATTTCATTAACCCAAGCCAAGAAACAATTTTTAAAATATACATTTTAAAATTTGGCAACGAGAACATTCCATCATAAAACCCCTTTTCACAATATTAACCCATTTTCCCCAAAATCCCAAAATCATCACAAAAAGGGTTTCCCCTAAGAATCAAACATCATATTCACAATTAGCTTCAAGAAAAACAAATTAATGGAATCAAAAGTCACTATTTCTAACCAAGTGGAGTCGAGTGAGAAGCCACCTACCTTTAGGGTTTCGGTGAACTTGGCCCACAACAAACCATACCTCCAATCTGGAAAACGCACCTCTGAAACCTCTCTAGATCCCTTCCCCTACCATTCAAAAGTCTTGAAAAAATCATCCAAGGAAACCCAAACCCTAGATATACATTCCACAAGTTTAGATCTAGAAAACCAAGAAATATAGGGATGCATATCTAGAGGAGAACACAAGAGAAACAAGAGGAGAGACTTACCCCGGAGAAACCACCTTGACTCACATCCAAAACGAGTGGGAGAGCACCCTTAACCCCTGAGAACCCAAAAACCCGAGTGAGGCTTGAGTGGGAGGAAGAGAGGAATGAAATGAGGAAATCCCGAGTGAGCCCGAGTTTTAAAACCCAAATTTTAAGTGGCTGCACGGTTTGGAAAACCATGCGCTAACCGTGCGCACTCTAATTCCTCGAGAAACAAGGTTTGCATGGTTTCCTCACACGGGTTGGAAAACTATGCGCAGGCCGTGCGGAGCCTACTGTCTCCCCCTGGATGATTTCCTGGAGCATCTGCATGGTTTACAATAACTGTGCTCAAACCTTGCACCCCTTTAAAAGCCTCCAAACTCATCCAAAACCATTCCAAACTCTCCCAACATCTTCCCAACTCATCCCATGCACTTTAAACACATAAAAATGCATAAACAAAGGCTATATACCTCAAACAGGTGGTTTTATATTCTCCCCACCGTTGGATTTTCCGTCCCTGGAAAGTAGTGAACCCACCCTTTGCCGAAAGAGCTTGGGCCACTGCTCGATTATCTCTTTCTCCCTCTCCCAAGTCTCCTCTTGAATCTGACCATGTTGACACAAAACCCGAACTAAACTGATGATTTTACCATGAAAGACTTTCTCTTTCCTATACACAACCTGCACTGGCACGTTCACCAATGATTCATCCGGTTCTATCTCAACATGATCCCACCGAATCACATGGTCACGATCCGGCTAATACTTTTTCAACTGTGACACATGAAACACATTTTGCACTGCACTGAACCGTGGTGGAAAATACAAACGATAAGCCACCTCACCAACCTACTAAAGAATATCAAAAGGCCCAATATACCTTGGAGATAAATTTCCCTGCTTCCCAAACCGAAGATGTCCCAACCTTGGAGAGATCCTCAATTACACATGATCACTCACCTCGAAGGACACTGGTTGTCGATGATGATCCGCATATGATTTCTGATGACTCTGAGCTGTCTCCATTCTCTTCTTGATCAACTTTATCTTCTCCATCGTCTCCTTAACAAGGCTCGGTCCTTCCATCGAGGACTCACCCGTTTCCACCCAACATAGTGGAGAACGACACAACCGCCCATACAACGCTTTAAACTGAGCCATCTGTATAGATTGCTGATAACTGTTATTGTACGAAAACTCATCCAACGACAAGTGATCCTACCAGGAGCCACCAAAATCCATAACACAATCCCGCAACATATCCTCTAGAGTTTGTATCGTTCTCTTGGATTGACCATCCATCTGAGGGTGATATGTTGTACTCATAGTCAGCTGTGTCCTAAGGGCTTACTACAAGGATTTCTAGAAACGAGACATAAATCTCAGATCTCTATCTGATATAATCGAAACTGGAATACCATGCCTCTTTAACACCTCCCAGATATAGATTTTGGATACGTCCTCCACCGTATGAGATTGACGAATCAGGATGAAATGGGCTGACTTCGTTAGCCGATCCACTATTAACCAAATGGTAACATGCTTCTTGACCGTTCTTGGGAGACCTGTGACAAAATCCATTGCTATCTTCTCCCACTTCCAAATAGGGATTGGTAAAGACTGCAACATTCCTAGTGGCCTCTAATGATCCGCCTTGACCAACTGACAAGTCAAGCATCTCAAAACAAGCTCAACCACACTTCTCTTCATACCAGCCCACCAGAACTGCGCTTTCAATGCTTTATACATCTTCTGAATTCCAAGATGAACAACCCACCTGGAATGATGATACGCCCTGAGAAGATCCTCTTGACAAGCAACTGGTACAACCATCCAATTTCAAAAACCCAAAACTGAATCTCCATTCAGTTTCCAACCCTCAATGGTCTCCCCACCATTGAGTCTCGACCCCATGGTCACCCACTCAGAATTAGATGTATGTGACTTTTTAACTAGGCTAACCAAGTCAGGAATCAACATAACCAGAATGAAAACCGCTCCATCGGCCAGGCACTCACATTCCAACCACATCTCAGCTATAACCGACATCAACTGCCACCGGTCTGATGCCTGTTTCACCACCTGAGCATATGATTTTCTACTTAATGCATCCGCCACCTAATTTACCTTACCCGGTGTGTACATCAAGTGGAAATCAAGCATCTGGAGATATTCCATCCATCTCCTTTTCCTCAAGTACAAATCCCTTTGTGAGAAAATGTGCTTCAAGCTCTTATGATCTGTATATACCGTGAATTTCTCACCGAAGAGATAATGACACAATACTTTCAAAGCATGCACCACTTTTGACAACTCCAAATCATGAGTTGGGTAGTTCTTCTCATGCCCTCTAAATTACCATGAGCCATATGCAACCACATGATTCCCTTGAATGAGAAATCACCCCAACCTTGATCCTGATGCATCACAATACACCACGTACCCTTTTCCTAGTTCTGGTAAAACCAAGATTGGTGATGATGTAAGAAAACCCTTTAACTCTTTGAAACACTGATGAAAATGTTCATTCCACTGGAATGGAACATTATTTCTTGTCATGGTAGTCATCGGAAAATCTAAACGTGAAAAATAACGAACAAAACACCGATAATACCTAGCTAGACCAAGGAAAATGCATATCTTAAACACATTCTTTGGCGGTTGCCATGAAACAACAACCTCTATATTTTTTGGATCCACTGAAACACCCCTCTCAGAAATCACATGGCCAAGAAAACGAACTTCCTGTATCCAAAAGTCACACTTTGACAATTTGGCATACAACCGATGATCCCTCAAGATCCCTATCACTGTCGCCAAGTGATTCTCATGCTCCACCATTGTCTTTGAATACACCAGAATATCATCTACAAACACCACCACAAATGAATCAAGATATCAATGAATTATCCAATTTATCAACGCCATAAACACTGCTGGTGCATTTGTTGGACCAAAGGGCATAACCACATATTCATAATGGTCATATCTACTTTTGAAAGCATTTTTAGGAATATCCTCCTTCCTCACCCGCAATTGATGATATCCCGACCTCAGGTCAATCTTGTAGAAACACTAGGGTCCCCTAAATTGGTCAAACAAATTATCAATTTGTGGAAGTGGATATTTTTTCTTTATTGTAACTTGGTTAAGTCTATGATAATCAGAAAATAGCCTCAAAGTTCCGTCTTCCTTTTTCATGAAAAACACCGGCGCTGCCCATGGAGACGTGCCAGGCCAGATAAACCTTTTGTTTTCCAACTCTTCCAACTAGACTTTCAATTCCAACAATTTAGTAGGTGCCATCCGGTAAGATGGAAGTGAGATAGGACTGGTCCCTGGAAAGAGATAAATCATAAACTCCACTTCTCTCATGGGAGGTAACCCAAATAATTCTTCAGAAAAAACATCCATGAACTGACCCACCACTGTTGAAAGAACAGTCTGCTCAATATCTTCTATTGATCCCAATGACGAGACTGCCAACTGATACAATAACGTACCCACTACTGGTGCCAAAAAACCTATTTCACCCTGCCTTTCATGTCTCTCTATTCTAGAGAGATTTCTAACACCATCGTGTGGCGTAAAATCCACTGTTCGTGCATCACAATCAATATGAGCCTTAAACTCCACCAGCTAATCCATTCCCAGGATTACATCATACCCATCCATCTCGAGCATTGAGAAATTCCACACAATCTCAACCTCGCCCACAATGATACTACATTCTCTACATAAGAAGGCTCGACACTCTCTTCGACCAAGATGAGTTTGAAGTTTCAAAACCAAGGACATAATTTCTATTCTTAAACCCAGCAAATCAACCACATGTGTAGCAAGAAAAGAGTGTGAATAACACGTGTCCAACATCACTTTCATCAAGGTAGAATTTAAAAGAACCGTACCTCCCACCGTGGATGGCCCCACTTGATAGTCCACTACAACTTGCTGAGCTTCAACTAGATATGTACATTCCATGCTATTCTCTTTATTACCTAGCTGAACTTCCCTTGCTGAGGAGTGTCACGAACACCCGAACTCGGAGCATTGTGGCAATAGTGCTGATGATGCCCCATCTGCTTGCAGTTATGAAATTCTCGAGGTTGTACCTTACAATACCGCTTTAGGTGGCCTACAGAACCACACTGAAAGCATCCTATCTTATACTTGGGTCTCGATGGAAGTTTTAATAATCTAGTGGTCCGACTTTGATGTACTCTCTGTCGTTGAGAAAAGGTTTCTGTATTGTTCTTTCTCTCAGTGATGGGGTTCACACCTCCTCTCATGAGGACAACCGTGCTTCCATTACTTGGATTTTCGACCGTGATATATATTATAACAGGTGTATCTAGTTGGAGTCCTGATTGAACTCTTTGAAAATCCTGAACGATGCTTTGGACCAACTACTGGTTCACCTGGGGCTCAGGTGGAACCACATTTTCGGTAGCTTCCTTCGACTGGTCTCTAAGATTTCTACCCGGTTCCATTTCTATAAACAGAAAACAAACAACAATGCGTCTCACTTCTGTAGACATCACGAAATTCCATTTCAAATTACATTACACAGTGCTATCAAAACAAGGATTTCCACCAGTTCACATTTTTTCATATGTGCCATGTTTCACCATTTTGAAAACCAAACCATTTTCAAAATACCAATTTATTCACCTTAAAATTTCATATATTCTTATAACATCATAAATCATTATACCCCAATGAAATATGCATCCTAGAGGGATGTTATTTCTACCATGCAGGTCATGATCATCTCATGGGCTACCCCAATGACAATGAGATATCCAATGCCTATAAGGGTCTCCGAAACACTTATGTACCCAACTCCCTGGTAAATTGAATTTCAGCATAAAAGGGTTATCTACGTCCTTTTATTCTATATATTCCATGTTCCGACATTCCTACACCTTTTTACCATCCTGACTCAAGGAATGTACCACAACAAATGTCAACACCAAATCCGAGAATCAACTCCAAAGGACCAAACAAACTGATACCACTTGTAACGCCCCGCCCATACCTCATTGTCTTGAGGAGGCGGTGAGGGTTACTTGTCCTTAAGCGATGTTCCAAATGCACCAAAGGATGGAAATAAATGCCGAGGGCTTCAAAGAACAGCGGGGAATGATTTTACCTTAATACAAAACCAACGAAACCATTAAAATAAAGATGCATGAACTTTTAAACCCAATATGTATTTCCAAAAGACAACCAAGTTGTTCCACAACACAACCCAAAACCAATACAACCAACCATGTCTACACCACATAAGAGTATAAGTGGAAACCAAACAACAAACACTATGAGCCATGACACCACCATAGCTCCACACCAAGCTCTAGGCTCCATGCTCCATCGAGACTTCACAAAGCACCACTAGAAGAGGAATATGCCTTTCCTTTTCCCACGTCATGGTACACAACATCTGCAAAGACACCACGATGCCAAACCAGGGGGTGAGTTCTATAACTAAGTAGGTTTTCCCCAAATGACTTCCCAACACATTCCACTAGGATAAAACTGTTATCACATTTATAAAAACAGTTTATATAGAATAATTACAGGTGCAACCATTACCATAAGCCAAACCCATCCTTACCAAGCCATATCACCCAAACCAAGCAACCAAAGGAAATCCAAACAATCATACCATGATCCAAACATGCCACAAAAGGAATCCTAATCAATCATGCCATGCAAGGAAGCCAAATAAACAATTTCAAATTTCCAAAACAAATTCCATCTGTGCAAGGAAACACACAACAAAGAAATCATAATGGTGGGACTTCTGTCCAACCCGTTCACCCCATCTTCAGCTAGAAGGACTTCATGCCTACTCCTGACAACCCAAAACAGTGGGACTTCCCACCAAAATCATTCACCTTTTATAGTGTGGGACTTCACGCCCATCACTGGTGTGTGACTTCATGCCCATCACCCTACCATCATTGGTGTGGGACATCACGCCCATCATCAAAATCCCCAAAACTTTTCAATCTATAATTACCAACATCATACACCCAAAAATCTCCCATACCAATTCAAACAATTATTCTAAACAACATTCCAACAATAACATGTCAATTTACCTAAATAAATCATGCATTTATTGAAAACACCATCAAACCATTTTCCATGTCAAAAAAACGATTCAATAAAAAAACTTCTTTATTGAAATCCATTTTCATAAACCATTTCCTTTACCCAAGACAAGCAAAAAATTTTAAAATCTACATTTTAAAATTTGACAATGAGAACATTCCACCGTAAAACCACTTTTCACAATATTAACCCATTTTCCCCAAAATCCCTAAATCATCACAAAATGGGTTTCCCCTAAGAATCACCCATAATATTCACAATTAATTTCAAGAAAAACAAATTAATGGAAACCAAAGTTAGTAGTTCTAACCAAGTGGAGTCGAGAGAGAAGCCAGCTACCTTTAGGGTTTCGATGAACTTGCCCAACAACCAACCACACCTCCAATCCGGAGAATGCACCAATGAATCCTCTCAAGATCCCTCCCCTACCATTCACAAGTCATAAAAACATCATCCAAGGAAACCCCAACCCTAGATCAACATGACACAAGTGTAGATCTAGAAAACCAAGAAAGATAGGGATGTAGATCTAGAGGATAACACAAGAGAAACATGAGGAGAGACTTACCTGGGAGAAACCACCTTGAATCCACCTTGAATCGCATACAAAATGAGTGGGAGAGCTCCCTTAATCCTTGAGAACCCAAAAACCCGAGTGAGGCTCGAGTGGAAGGAATAAAGGAGTGAAATGAAGCAATCCCCAGTGAGCTTGGGTTTTAAAACCCAAATTTTAAGTTCCCGCATGGTTAGTCTGTACGGTTTGGCAAACCGTGCGCTAAAAGTGCGCACTCTACTGCCACGAGATCCAGGGTCTGCACGGTTTCCTCACACGATTTGGAAAACCATGCGCAGGTCGTACGGAGCCTACTGTCTCCCCCTACACAGTTTCCTGGAGCATCTACATGGTTTTCACTAACCGTTCTCAAACCGTGCAC
This sequence comes from Viscum album, assembly GCA_963277665.1. NCBI lineage: Eukaryota > Viridiplantae > Streptophyta > Magnoliopsida > Santalales > Viscaceae > Viscum > Viscum album. The sequence continues at coordinate 2,001,362,331 of OY728119.1, read as the reverse complement.
CCCTTTAAAAGCCTCCAAACTCATCCAAAACCATTCTAAACTCTCCCAACCTCTTCCAAACTCATCCCATGCACTTTAAACACATAAAAATGCGTAAAAAAGGCTACATACATCAAATAGGGGGTGATACATTATATATCTTTAAAAAAATTTCTTGAGGAAAATATCATTTCTTCTTGAAAAAGGATTTGTAATACATAAAACCATTTGAATATAATTTTCTTAGAAAATACCTTGCAAACTTATAAATAATACTTGAAATAATTTTGAAAAACTTTTTCATTCAAAACTTATAAAAGATGCTTGAAAATAATTTAGAAACCTTTTCCCTTGAAAACATATAAAACAATATTCAAAAAAATTTAAAAACACTTTTTTAAGACTTTGAAAAAAACATAAAGAATGTTTTAATATGTTTTGAAAAACATTTCATTGAAAATACTTTGAAAACTCATAAATAAGGGTTGAGAAAATTTTGAAAACTATTTTCCTTTAAAACTTATAAATTAATATTGATTTTTTTAAAACCATTTGTTTAAAAATAATTTTAAAAAAATTTTCTAAAAAAATAACCTTTTAAAAAATAAAATGAATCTTCACAAAAATGAAAGTGAGTAAATGCATACATGACGTATGAGGTATGAAGAATATTCCTTTTAAAGTGTAAAAGGTTAGAAAAATTAATTGTTCAGAAAGTGAAAAGAATATTCATTCAAAAAATTGTTAAAAGACACAAATGGAAAAATGTATTTTAAATATTATAGGAGAATATTTTAATATTGATGGATTTTTTAGAAAACATGGTTTTGAAGGAACATAGATTTCCAACCAAAGATATGGTAGTGTTGGAATTTATTAATTTTTTTTTATTATATATCTTATGTAAAAAAGGGTTGAAAAAATGGTACCAATACATGACTATATTATGAATAACCTTAGGATAATAAATGTAAGGAGTGTTCTTGAGAGATATATTATATGCTTTCATTAAAGGAAGCATAAACATTAATAATCTTAAAAAACGATGAGATTATTTTAATAATCTCTTACCACTTGGTAACTTTTAACTATACTCCCCATGTATGAAAAATTAAATTAAATGAAGCTAAAAATATCATGAAAATAATTATATTCATTATAGAAAAATTTAAATTCATTTTATACACCTCATGGAAAAATATAGGTTCATAACATGGCATGTGTCTCAAAGAAAGAAAATTAAGACAAAATTACATTACCAATTTGGTAACTTTTTGAAACATAAACACCATGGTATAAATATCATCAAATAGATATATAAATACCCATAAATTTAAATCTAGTAATAATAGAACATATAAATGGGTATTTTACACACCACATAAAAGGAATGGGTGGTTAATAAATAATGTATCTCACAGAAATAAAAAGTGAGATGAAATTCCCTTACCTTGTGTCTTGAATATCTTTGCACTAATACAAGATTCATTTATAATTAATATAAGTTTATTATACATATTTTATAGAATCATATTTTTATATACAATACCATATATGGTTTTATTGTGACACTATATTATGCTCTTGTTAACCATCTTATGTTAATGTTTCACTCCGGGTAATATTCGCTTTGTTCTTCACATGTATTCTAATTTGTTTTGTCTTTGATACTTATACTTATATCATGATTTTATAAAATTAAACCACTTTATAAATTTCATATATATTTATTATACTTTTATTATAATAATCTATATAATATAAAATTATGAAATGGAATACACTGTTCATGGAGACAGTAAGCTATACATACATATGAATGATGTTTACATTTTTATTATCGTATAGAACAAAATAAATTACATGAAATATACGTATATATGTAATTATTAAATTAGAGTTATTATATCATATATATCATATAATTTTACTAAACCCATCCTTAATAGATTACATGTAGTGAGTGAACAAATCACATCACTTTAATGGGACAGTAGTAAACACTTACTCAAACGAAATAATCATATCTACAACAAATAGAAAGTAAAAAAGACATGAATATTAAAATAATAAAATAAGATTTAATAAATTATAAATATCATATATATTATATATAAACATAGTATCCATAACAATGCACACTATGATAGGCGGTAAAAGAAAAATGAACAATCATCATTTTGTGAGTAGTAGTTCATTGTACACATAAATAGAATATTAATTACCCATTAGATGAAGGTGTGTGTAAGTTTAGGTAAAAAACTTATAAATTAAAAATCATAGTATATATAAGGTACTGGTCTTATTATAAAAGCATGGGAAAATAATATTTTAGGGAGCGGAGAAAGAAAATAAAAGAAAGGAGTTTTAGGGATTGTGTTACCTCTTAATCAGATAACTCATTTTGGTTTGCGCCAAAGGGAATAATTGGAAGGAATTATTCTAAAAGGGAGGATTAAATGATTAAGGGAGATATTTTGGGAGAATATTTTTAAGAGTTTTTATGAGCCAAATTGTGTTGAGAGGTGTGAGTAAGGGGTACAATGCTTGCCTTTTTATAGTGGAGGGGGAGTGACACTCTTGAAAATACCAAAAGTTATTCAATAATGGGAGCTATCCTTTACCTAATGTTCCTAAAAAATAGAAAAATAATTAATTAATGTGAAATTACAGTAAAAAAATCTACACTATTGAAAAATATGTTCATTTTAATAACTTGGTTTCTTAACTTCTAAGATTCCCCAATTTTGTTATTTTGGTTTTTATTAAAGAATCTAGTTTTCTAAACTATGTAATTTTACCAGTAAGACTAAAATAAAATGAGATTTAATGGAATTATAAATATGATACCAAATTTAAAAATTAAAAATCTCATGTGGTTTGGAAATTAATTTTTAAAACAAGCGTATGTGACCCGCAAAACACCGATTAAACTCTGAATATAATAACAATATTTTTACAATCTATGGGTCAATATATTAATTATAAAAGATAAATTAGTACATTAATATAACATATTTAATATTTTTAACCCATAAATTTTAATTTATATAATATTATATATTTATTAATTTTAAATCATTTAATAAAATATCATTTTTTGTAAAATAACAATAATGTCAATTTTGACATTATTTATTTAATTTTAATTTAATAATATCAAAATAATATTTGAATTAAAATAAATTATTTTTAATGATTTTTAAAGTGATATAATAATACTCAAATAAAATTAAAGAAAATAATTAAATTAATTCACTTCATTTTTAACATTTATAATATTATTTATTTTAGCTATTTATTAACTAAATAATCCTTATGTTGGTGTTTCATAAGCATTTTAAGTAACTAACTAATATATAAAAATTATTTATAATTTATTATGATTAAAATAACCGATTTATATATCAAAATGATACATATATCCTAAAATATGATGTTTTTTACATATCTCAATGTTTTATAGATGTTAAAGGTAAGGAATGTTTTCTTTTTGTATTTTTCTTTACTTAAACTTTTATATGGGGTACTTCCATTTAATAATATCTTAATAAACTATAAAATTAGATTAAATAGTGGATATGGTCGAATTATTGGCAGAAAATGGATTTTGGACATGTTTCCTAGTCATTTTGGTCCTTAAGATTAAGGTTTAGTCCTTAATTAAGCTTAATCGTAACTTAATAAATTTAGTTAATTTTAATCACTTTTACACATATTTTTTCTCAAAATTTAAGTTGATATTTTTAGAATAAATATTTAATACTTATTAAAACTATTTAGGTATATTTTTCAAAATTCAAGTAACATAATACTAAAAATTAAGTTTAATGCTGATCCTGTAGACGTGTCAAGAAAGTGGAGTTTTAAATTAAAAACAATAAGAAGTTCAATAAGTTTCTATATCTAATTTGAATATAAAAAATGACTCCAATTAATTAAATTGGATTAAAATATTCACAGTTTATCTATTGTGACTTTAAAGACCAATTTATAGTATAATTTAACACATATCATTTTTTAAACAAAAAAGCAATTTTTAACTAAATTGCAGTAATTTTTACTATTCTCCAAAGAATAATGTTTCTCAGAAAAGTCCCAAAAATTTCACCCTAAGACAATTTACACATTATGAATTCAAAATTTATGTTTATTTTATAAAATTAAATTTCTATTAGTGTTTAAAATTAATTTTACTATTGTTCCCAGAAAGACATAAAAGGAGTTTCTTTAGGAAAATATTATTTTTAAAACACATAAATACATTACAAAAAATTATATATTTCGTTATCAATATGTTTTATTTATGTGAATATAGTATAAATAAGATATTAAAACTAGTTATTACTATTCATATTACTATGTTTAATGTCTAAGGTACAATTATCTCATATAAATAATTATAAAAATAAAATGACTTTTCATAGAAACTCAGTGTTGCGTATAACAAACGCTAAGTTAGTATTGTGTGTAGAACAAGACAAGTAAGTTACATGTGAAAGGAATATTTTACTTAGTGTAATGAAATAAACCAATGAAAATTAATTGATTATAAGATGGAAATATTTTCATAAAATCTAGGGGTGTTACAAACACTGCACAACGAGTGCGAACACAGATCCGATCATTTTTTCTTGTTTATGTATATGTTTAGTGGTTCAGGTCGGCATTATAATGATCAAATAGTAATGGTTATTACTTGGTGATCATAATTGGTAGGTTGTGGTAACATTTTCGGTGACACAAACACAATAATATTATCTTTTTATTATTTTATGTGTCATGTTTTCATGTTGTCGGTCTAAATTCCATAGTGTCAAAGTTGTGATGAACGTGACTATAATTTCATGCCTTTAATTTTCTTCCATTTTTGATTGAAAATAATTTAATATTAATTAGGTGTTTATTTAATTAATTATTTACTCATTTAAATTAATTTTCCTTGGGAATCTGCACACATGTTTTGTTGCTCATCTCTATGATACCTAATACGTAATAATGGGTGGGAGATTATTAGAGAGTTTATTTTTACCAATGTCTATTGCGTACATGAGAGAATCATAAATTTCATGTGATTAAATTATGTATAAATAAATATATTAGTTGAAAAATAAATTTTTTGTGTGCATTCTCCTTCATACATGTATGATCAATACTAATAAGTAATATCATGTGAGAAGACCTGAAACCGTTAGATACTTTGAATTTTTGAGAAATGGGTCATTGCATTTCACCAAGTGATTCAATGCAAATATGATGTAAAAATTATTCCTCAAATAAGAGAAAAACAATTATGGGAGATTTTTGGGAAAATTAGAACACTATCTAACATCATAGAATGATACCTGATAGTATTTTGACTAAAATTTTAATCAGTGATAATTTAATAAATAACTATTCTGATGTGGGAATTATATAATTGTAATTTCATGCACCTAAATGGAAGTCACAACTCTGACACTTCTATCTCCTCCAATTTCTTACACAGAACAATTTAGTTCACGTAAATAGTTTTAGTTAATTTGATTAACCATTTTTAAATAGTTATTTACTTTTTATTATAATTTTTGTTAAACACTTTATAAAATTAATCTTTATAAACATTCTTCCAAGAGTATATTACTAGTGTTTGAGCACATTCTCTCTATGGTTTTACCATTACCACCACTTCTATAGTAGTTATTAGGATTTTAAAATTTTAAAATTGGATGCATTTTGAAGCACATTCCAAATTTTTGGAATTGTTTATGAGGAGAATACTCGAATTCATAAGTCATAAAATATATTTATTTATGTTCAAAATTATAAATGTTCAGTTTATTACTCTATGAATGTTTTATTTTAGGGACTTTCAAGACACCCCTAAGATCATAATGGCATAGTCATCACCTTGAAACTAAAATAAACACCCTCTCTACATTCGCACAACTCATGGTATGAATTCTAATTATTCTCCAGTCATGAGTTCTCTAGGTAATTATTTTTATTGTAATGTTTTTATTGAAATATGTGTTATGATCCATATGATAATTCTCCTCCGTGTTTTAATACAATTAATAATAAATATTTTAATAATTTCCAAATTCAAATCAATACTAAAAATTTAAAACTCAATAATTCATGTGAAACAAATTATTCAATAACTGGGAACTTGTTGGTTTATCTTATCACTTAAACAAATAAAATTATTGAACTTCAATATCAATATAATTCAAATTTGTTTTACTTGATGAAGGATTTAAAAAATAAATTAAGGAATATAAAAAATATAACGACTAATCTTGTCTAACTAGTCACCTAACTACCACATGATTATCTAATTCAGAACAATTATATTGAAGAAGGTGTAGTACATGTTCCATTTTAACAACATCTAGTTCATGATTCTTATAATGAGACTACTTTGATCAATTTTTTTTCTTATCATACCATTGATGAATCCTCTTGATCAAAATTTAGTTATTCTAATATAAAAACATTTTAGGAAAATGATAGATTAATATTAGACTCTTTGGAATATAATGGTTCCTTAGAATGTGTTATTTCGTTTCATTATTTGGTGAGTTCACAACCCATTCATCCCAAAGTGAAAAAGTTTGCATTCAATTTCTATAAAAATATTCCTTTTCAGGATGAAGAGGAAATTGAATTGAGAAACTTATTTACTATGACAGAGTAAGAATTGAACCAAGACACCATGTATTTCCATATACAAGATAATTTCACTTAAAGTGACATTGTATCACCACTTTTTTTTAAATATTTTCAATTCTTAAACTTTTTCCAAAATGGAGAAATTTGAAAAAGAATTCGAGTTAAAAAATTAGTCAATGTGGCGGTGGAGAACACATATAATTTTCTATAAATAATGTCATAATGGGATTTATTGGAGCATAATAAGTTCATGGTGGCATATTTTCTTATGGAGATATGAGAAGTTGGGGTATGCAAGAAATTGTTTGAAAAAGATGTCATTCATGAGATAATGGATTCACCTACTCTTATTGATTCCATCCCACTTTCTACATGAATTGTGGTTAAAAACCCTTCACTCAAAATACCCAAAGATATTGGAAATAATATTGAACTTGGTATAATAAATGAAAAAATTTATAATTATTTCATTTAGAAACTATTTGATTCCCATGTGCTAGTAGTTGGTAGTGAAAACGAATTCAGATACATCATCGACCTAGATAGTATATTCAATGATATGTGGGACATAATAGGGCCAAAAAAATATTCTTTTAAAGGAATTTATTCTCTTGTTCACATTCAATTTCGTAATCTTGTTGATCTTCCCACTAATTACATTTGTGTTAACATTAGTTATTTGGTTAGTCTTCCTTTAGATGAGGTATATTTATTCCCTCGTCAGTTGTTATATTTTCTTTTCATCCCAACCATCCATTTATTGACAAGTTTCTATTGAGATGTTGGAATTATTTCAAGATAAGTGTTTTCTAAATTGATACATGAAAAAATACCACTAATGGTGATGAAGATTCATGGTAAAAATTCCCATTTTATAAGAGTGTAGTTTCACCAATGTCATGATGTTGAAGAAGTAAACATGTGGCAAAATGGGAGGAAAACCACAATTAATTTATTTTTCATGAATTGCATTTAGTTTCCGTTTATTTAGTTTTTAGTTAGTAAATGGTCATGACTTTACCACAATCTATTTTCTCCAAGAACTATAACAGATACAGTCATTCATCATTCATATTTTTTTCCATCCACATGTTAATTTTATTTTGGTGTTATCTCTTTCATATTATGATGGCATGTGTTGTCCTTGTGTAGATTTTATATGTTCATTATTTCTAGAGAATCATCATATATGAGAATCCTTTTTCATATTTCTGAACTTACTTAGGTATGTTTTTTATTTATCTTTTTATCTATTTTATTCTTATAAAACACCATGTAAAATAACTATCTAAAAAAACTCAAAAAAAACATTCCTATCATTATTGAACCGATATGAAAGTTATTGTATTTTTTCCATAACATAGTCAAGAACATACCAATTGTGTCCTTAGTCAATTTGAGAACATAGTTACTATTTATAATTCTTTTATCCTGGATCTCATGACATAGAGGATTTTTGATATTACTAAGTGCTTCAAAAATGTTTTTTCAGAAACTTGTATATTTTTTAGAAAAGTTTTTTCACTCATGCTCATTTTTGTTGTAAAAAATTATATTTCCATACCCATAAAAATTATTATCCATTTTTATATCATATCATGTTTATAGTTTTCTTGTGTGAATCTCATCCGTGTTATGGCTTCTAGAACTTTTCATGTTTTTATATCAAAGCGATAGGAATTTTGAACGTTGCACTAAAATGATCATGGAATTTGTTTCTTTTATTCATCCCCTTTGACCAAAGGACACACCATTTCATTATATCCTTCATATATCCCTCAAAATATAGGAAGTATACTTTTTATAATGTGGCCACAACTGATACCCTTATATTCCCAATTCTTGAATATTTTAATAATGATTTTCAATGTAAGTGTGGGATAAGGATTTATTCACGGAGAGGGTTGTTTAATAGAAAGTGAGGAATTTGATGCACATGAATCAAAATTATCCCATCATAACCATATATGTTATATTGCACAATATCTAGGTTCATTTCATGTATTATGATATGGGAATATTGATTCTTTTTTTCCCAATAATGAGTATTTCTGTGGACATTACGCTATAACCCTCACCATAAGGGATACATATAAAAGAGTTGAATCATTACTATATGAGCCAAATAATTTTCTATTTGAACTAATTTCATTAATATTATATAGTGTATGAAAAATTTATGTAATTTTTCTTGGAGAATTTTATTATAGTTATTTCATGGGGTTTTGGAGTTGATACTCACCAGTTTATCTTCCCATCCTATTTGAGTAAGACGTGTCCCTATGAAAAAAAACGAAAAAGTAAAAAAACTATTGAGGCATTTATTATCATATTCTTGGGGATAAGAAACGTTTTATGTGTGAGGGAGTGAGATTTTGAGGGTGAAATTTGGATTTACACTTAGTCAAGCATTTATTTAATGATTTAACCCTCATTTTTCAAACAAATGTCGATTATTTTTATAAACAACCACCCCACAATCTCAGATACATTTTAACCTCATTTAAAGTCTTCAAGATTAATGTATTATTTTTATTTCCACTAATGTAGATGTGAGATTCTTGGAAATCCTATGGTAATCAATCATGCCTAAGAGAATTGATTTTTTTTTGAGAAAATGGATTGAGAAATGAGAGTGATGGTGATGTAGGTCACATGATGAATGAGTGTAGTTACTATTTTAGGAAATAATAAAAGTAGAAGAGAAACTAATTTGAAAATTATAATTCTAAATGAAGCATTATATTTTATTAGGTAAAAGAGATTGAAAAATTTTAAGCTTTTAATTTTTATGTTTTTATTTGTCTGCAGGTACACTAGTGTATTCATTTTGATTACTTTTCCCAAGAGTGAAAAAGATAATGTGTGAGGGATTTTATGTACATATAATTCACAAAATTTTTTATATTTTTCTGAAACTATTTTATTTAATATTTTTAGTATTTTTTAATTTTTTCATAATTTTATTGGTTATTTTGATAATCTTTTTTTAATTTATTTACTATTTTTAGTAATTTATTCTTTTATTAGTTTTGAATAATTGTATATATTACTATGACATATTTTTATCACTATTTTAATATTAATATTTTTAAATAGTATTATTATTTTCATTATGTGTGTATATTACTATTTTATGTAATTATTATTATATTTTACGTGTTATTGTAACAATATCTTGTTATGTTTGTGTATATTTATATATATAAATTTATACCTCATTGTAATTATTTAAAATAATATTTTTAATCTAAAAATTGATTTTTCTTTCTCTAATTACTAGTATCTTATATATTATTATTATTATTATTTTTATTTTTATTATTTCAAAAATTTTGGTTATATTATTATTATTATTATTATTCTTTAACAGTTAATATTTGAATTATTAATTTTCTTGATTACCCATTTTTATGAAGGATTCAGATGATTCTTATCCTAGAAAAGGATAGTTCATCAAAACCCTCAGTGGTCTCCGCAATGCACCAAGACGACGAACCTCCTCCTTATGGACCTCTCATCCCAACCATATGTGCAACAACCACATCGTGTTCCTCCCATTCATCACTTATATCAGACCACTTGGCTCTAGCCTTTCCACCAGTAAATCAAAATCCCAAAAGTATCCATTGAAATTCCTCTTTACATAGCGACACCATTGAAAACCCTAAGGGGGGTCCTTTTGCACAACATAATGAAAAGGAACAATATATCTATCCCTCTATCGCAAACCAGACCAATGTCCCTCCTCCTAGAAAAACCTCATGTGTAACATCCAGTAGAAATGTACAATTATATCGAACCCTCATCCTCACTACACACCTCCCTCCTCAATGCGCATCACCTAGGTGGCCACACCCCTCATGTGGGCCTCCCTTTTTTGCTAAAGTGGATGACCATCACCATCATCTATACCAACCTCCTCTATTACGGGTGTGAAAAGTGGATCATGTGCGATGTTGTCATATAAAAAGGATTATCTTTACATTCAGAGGATCGACACTTCATGGTGAGAGAGTACACAAACCTGATCATTTTTTTGTTGACATACATGTTTGGTGGTTTACATTGACATTGACGTAATCGGCAAGCGATGATTATTACTAGGAGATCATCTGTGGTAGGTTGAGGTTACATTTGTGATGACACAAACACAATGATATTTTCTATTTATTATTTTATTTATCATGTTTTCATGATGTAATGATAGTTTCCATAGAGTTTGAGTTGCGATGAAGATGATGGTAATTACATTATTTTAATTTTCTTCCATTTTTGATTGCTAATAATTTAATATTAATTTTATGTATACATAATTAATTAATTATGCATTTGAACTAATTTTAGATGAGACTCATCACACATATTTTTATTCTTTTCCATGTGATACATAATATGCAATCACAGGTGGGATATTATCAGAGAATATATTTGTTCAGAATTTGATCGCAGACATTAGAGAATCATAAATCACACGCGATTGAATTCTGAATAAATAAATATATTAATTGAAAAAAAAAATTTATGCATTATCCTTCAAAAAGAATGAGTTATACCTAATAAGTAATCTCATGTGTGAAAAACCAATATAGATAGATAGTTTTATTTAGGGAGAAACAAGTCATTGCATTTTAGAAAGTGATACAATGTTTATGTGATGTGAAAATTATTTATCAAATTAGAGCATGAAATGAAGGGTGAATAGTGTTAAATTTTAAATAATGTCTAAAATTAGAGAATGATACCTAATAGTATTTTGATTAAAATTGGAATCAATGGTAATTGAGTAAATAAATATTCTGATGTGGGAATTAAATAATTAGTTTCACATGCACCTAAATAGATGTCAAAACTCTGACACTTCCATATCCACCAGTTTCTTTCGTAGATTAATATGGATCACTTAGATAATATTAGTTAATATAGTAAATTGTTTTTAAATATTTATTTAGTTTTCATAGTTTTAGTTTTAAATAAAATTTTAAAACTCATCCACGTGAACATTCTTCCAAGAGGATATTCAAATTCTTTTTGGTCATTTTCTCAATGGTTCGAGCCTATTCACCACTTCTATAGTAGTTAGAAGACTTTTAAAATTTAACAATTTGGAATGATGTGACATCAGTACGAAAATATGAATATAAATCATCAATGAAAATCTTAAAGATAACTCTAAATATAAAATAAACATAATTTTTTTTAAAGAACTGAGTATGTGGCTTGATGTAAATGAAATACGTATTTTGATATAAAAAATTAGATGAAGGCACTGGAAGAGATGCAACTTGGGGTAATATTATCTAAAAAAGGTTTGTTTTCTAGTTACTTGATCTTCACTCAGGGCACAAAAATCGGCCAAACTGTACAACTGGTTTGAAACTCATATTGATATGCTTTGGATGTTTCACTTTCTCTTTAAAAACCATTATGAATGATTTGAATATATGGTTATCGTATGGTTAGATAACTTAATAGTAATAGATGATTAAAAACCCAAATTTAAACATTTATATTCCTAAGTTAAGTTATGTATGACATTTATTACAATATCCCATGATTTGTATACATAAATATCACATCTTTTTATATGAATATTAGTTAAATTTCACAAATAAATACAAGAGGACCATAATGGTTTAGTTTATTTGGTTTCTAGGCACACAATATTCGTATTTACTAAAAGATATTAAACATATCCCATAAAAATCTTCCCATATTTTACTATTCCAAAACATAGCCTACTTAAAACCTTTATTCATAACCAAGGGGAAAGGAAAAATAAGAAAGGCTGAGCTTAGATACCTAGTAAGGAAAAACATAATAGTTATCATTATATAATCATATGAAATAATAATATAATAATAAGTGTATAAGATTGTGAAAATATTTTACAATGTTCATACCCAACCTATCATAGAACATAAATATGACTAATGGTATGAAACATTATCATTAAAACCAACACGATTTAGAAGGGTGTGAAATCATCATAATCCATGAAGCATAAGATAATGTCCTGAAATTGTGGCCCCATAATAAGTATAGAAACCATTTCATATGTGAAGGTTAATAATCGAAACCATCAAATCAAAATGGATCAGGAATCAACAACTATTTTGAATTTTATAATGGATCAGATATCATCACTTGGTTCCCATATAAAATTAGGAACATCAACTTGTTTACCATAGAGGATCAAGAACATATGATTGTTTCCCATCATTATATAATGCGATATAAATCGTTACATAATTTATTTTAGGGATATATATGTCCCACACATCCTGGGTTATAACATGACCACTTTACTTGGTTATAACGCAACCAACATCAAATAATGAAAACTATACATAGGTTTTCCACATGATCATTAAACATTGATCATATTAGATTACACGAAATAAATGGATTTCTTAAACATCTCATTATAGAATAACCCATAGAAAGGAAATGGGTTTTATAATCATCTCATCAATTCATCATAGAATAAACCATGGAAAAGGAAAATTTTTCATAAAAATATATTAATCATAATCATAATACTTCCAGTGAAATAATAAGTATGTTATCCTTGGATAATATCCTGATAATAATATTTTAGGCATAAAATTTTGAATGTTTTATTATAGTGATTATTGTAGTGAAATGAATAAAAATTTATATTTTGTATTGAATTGACTTGTTTTTTGTTTTATGGGAAGAAATAGTAAATCTATTTGAGAAATTGGATTTTGGAGGACGAATAAGAGCTGGAAAATAAAGAAATAGTATCACATGAGATGTAATTATATTACGTGTCCTGAATTCATCAAGGGAAGCTTCCACCTTCCTAACAAGTCATGACATTCATACATGTTGTGAAACACTATTACACTTCGTGTAAGTACATTACATGACAAGAGACTTTTTGGGACAATAGTTTGGAGAAGAAATACTATGTGATTTGGGGAAATGAAGATTTCAGGATTACACATTTTGAGTCCTAGTTACCAGTCATGACATCAGTAAATGGGAAACATATTCATACGAGATTCCCACAAGATTTGCACAGGAGGAGAAAAAATAGGATCAAGATTAAAAAATGTGTAACCCTATTAAACAAAATGTAAATGGTATTGAATATCTCATATAGATCGTATAAATATAGTAGCTACCATATGATTGAAATAAATTAGATTCGGCTAGAGGTAAAAGCTTAGAGCAAAGATGCTACACCATATCTGAGTTATTTTTATATTTTTTTTAATGTTTTAATTTTAGTTTATCCTTCCCTATAAACCTATAATCTCTAGGATGAGGGGTTAATCCCACTATGTGCTAGGCTGATGTAACATAAGGGGGAAGGTGCATTGGATTTAATTATTTTTAGTATTCTTGTACTTGGTTTGCATGATTTAATTAATCAATTTACAATCCTTTTCATTTGATTTTAACATGACAATTTATATTCAAATATAAAAAGAACATAAAAATTGCACAACTGATAACCTTTAATAGGGCATGACTATTGTCAACTTTTGGAAAAATCAGGTTTAAATATGATATCAAGACAAACTTGATTCAATGATATCCTATATTAATAGACTAAGAGAAATAGAGTATTTCCATGTTAAGGAGGATATAACATGACCATTAGATCTTTATTATCTCTATTCTAACACTGATCAGGGATTAATCAATATCTTTTCTATGATCTCATTGCACATGACCCTCGATATTATATTACCCAACAAACTTTCAAAATGGTTACAAACCAATCAATCAATATGTTTCATTTTAATTTTGATTTCTTTAAATATAATATAATTAGTCTTTTATCACCTTTTTATTTGATTTAATAAAGTTAAATCTTTTGAAATTTTAATAAAACTAAATTCACCACCTCTGTGGGTTCGATCCCGAACTTTCCAAATAATATGTTTCAATTAACTACGTTGCATAGTTTGGGTTTTATAAATTTTTTTTTGCATAGTATCATATGGAACTAATGAAGAACCATGGGGATATAATATCTATATTAAATATTAATTAAAATCCAAGGAATTCATACTAGATGGAAAATTAATTTGACCTATCACGTGGAATATTTCATGATGAAAATAATCTTTTCATTTTAAAAATTACATATTTTAAAACTAAATATTAACAAAACATTTTGAAAATACTTTTATTTGAAAATAATTTTTGAAAACTACAAAGTAATTTTTAAAACAATGGGTGGTCATGATGGTAGAAGATAATTTCATGTCCTACATGTTAATACAAATATTCCAATCACTTTTTAGAAAAAAATTCAAAAAGTACCTCATTTGGAAAATGATAAAAATTTTCCTTTTAAAACATTACTTAAAAAGGTAACAATTGGTAAAAATATCCTTAATTAATAATTTTATATAATTAAAAACTTTCTTTAACACATTTTTAGAAAACGTAGGCATGAAAGAAAAAGTATTTTTGACCGAAATGATAAATAAAGTCAGTTTTCCATAAAATATTTCCTTTAGACTATTGAGTACATAATGAGAGTAAAATGAAATGAAAAAATGTATTTTAATGAAATAATAAAAGGATAAGAAAATTCATGTGTTTATTTATAGTTATATAATAATATATTATCATTGGAATTATAATCATAAAAAATCTCAATAAACAAATAGACTATAAAATAAAGCCGTCACCACTTTGGTATCTTTTGATTCATAACCCCCATGAAATAAATAATAATATATGGATATTTATATTCCATAATTTTCAATATATGAAGCATAAAATTCATTCATGTTCAGTTTATATACCACAAAAAAGAATCAAGTGGTGTATAAGGCATGTGTCTTAAGGAAATTAATACGAGATGAAAATCCTTTTCCGCTTTAGTAATTTTTTAAATCATAAGACCCATTAAATAATAAAATCAAATGAAACTTTAAATATAATTAAAATATTAATATTAACTATATATCATTTCAAATAAGTAGTATACATTCAACACAATAGAATTTTTTTTAATATGACATACATCTCTCATAAATAAAAGAGAGACAAGAAATCCCTTACCTGATATTCTGATTATCTTTAGAACAATAAAAACTCTTGTATATTACATATAGTTTTATTATAAATATATCGAAAAACATAATAATTTATATCATAGTATATATGATTTATTTACAACATTTTATTACCCATTTATTAACAATTTCCTTGTTAAAATCATGTTTTAGGTAATAACTGATTCATTTTCCAAGAATGTTTTCATTTGGTATTTATGGTCCATTTAATTTGATCATGGTTAAATAATAACCATAATTATAAAATTATAGAAATATAATATATATTAATTTCATATTTATTTATAATAATCCATTATATTTAAATATAGAAAATGAACTACACTCTTCAAGGAGATGGTATGTCGTACATACGCATGAAAGCTGTTTCCATTTTCTAAACAGTTGAAATGAAAGAAAGATAAATAACATATTAACTTTAAATAATAAATTTTATTTTACATATATCATATATTTTTATTAAACACATCCTTATTACCTTCCATGTAAAACATATGTGAAGAATGAATCACATTTCTTCGTCTGGCAGTAGTCTGTCACACCGACAAGCGACATTATCGTATTCTTTCAGAATGGAATGTATGAAGTTATAAGGGATATTATGACTATATAAGAATAATTATTTCATATATATCATAAATATATTTTTAATACATAATTATATATATCTTTGATTAGTGGTTATGGAAAATTAAATACATATGTTCGTAAGGCATTACACCACTATACACTTGATCGACAGTTTCATTTACCACTTGGTGGAAGGTCAAATGGATATAGGAAATGTAATTAACATAATAAAATATAATTATATGGGATATAATTATTTTATAATATCATAATGGTTTCATTATATTCTAAGTAGTTATATGAATAAATAACATTGAAACACAAGTTTAAGAATTTTACCTCTTTTTTAGAGATTCTCTTTAGGTTTATACATAAATCCCTCATTGGAGGGTTTAATAACAAAAATAAAACCAATATGATGTGTTTAGGGAATTAATGAAGACATTTTTATTGGTATTGGATGAGATAAATTAATTTTTATGTGTAAAGAAGAGTGGAGAGTGGATGCCCTTTTATAAGTGGGGGAGATGACACACTTGGAATTTCTGAAAATAAAAAAGTGCACCCACATTTTAAACATAAAAAAGGATAAAAAATAATTATTTATCAAATATTATTGTTTTTAAAGTCTAAATAAGAACATATAATTGTATTCTAATACATGTTTAGGTCATTTTACCCATTATCTTTTTAGTTTAACCCCTTTGTAAACTCGTTTAAACCTTAAATGTAGTAATAATTTTTTTTAATTTTTTA
This sequence comes from Viscum album, assembly GCA_963277665.1. Taxonomy (NCBI): domain Eukaryota; kingdom Viridiplantae; phylum Streptophyta; class Magnoliopsida; order Santalales; family Viscaceae; genus Viscum; species Viscum album. Next base: position 2,001,345,304 of record OY728119.1, on the reverse strand, counting down.
ATATAAAATTTGACCAAAAATTTAGTTTAAAATATTATATAATATATATTATGATGACTAAAAATATTTAATAAATTTTCCATATCCCATTAACATAAAAAAATTAATTTAAATCCAAACTCACAGACGCGATGAAAAAAATGATTTTCCCAAGAGAACATTTTCATAAGTATAGAATGTTTTGATATCAAAATTTCAATATGAATTATATTAAAATGAAATAAATTTGTTTAATAATAAAATAATTTATCTAATTTTACTTTTAAAATAATTTTAAAAAATAATTTAAACATATAAATTCTTTAAATAAAAATTCAGTTTTGAATAAAAAATAGTATTTTTAATTATTCATTAAAAATTAATATTTTTAGGAATTACCAAAAATCCAGAAAAAGATAATTTTGAAATTAATAATTTAAAAATTAATTTTAATTTTATAAATTAATTTTTTAAGAGTGTAAAAAAAATTAATTATAACATAAATGTGAAAAAATGATAAAAACAATTTTCATAAAAATGATTTTTTTCCTGGAAAAGATGTTTTTATATCAACTCTATGACTATTAATTTTTATTATATGAATTAAAATTAATATAGATATAAATATAATATATAAATTTAATTTATATCATTCCTCATTAAGTGTTATTTTATTTAATTAAGATGAAAAAACATTATGAACTTAAAAGAAGTCTTTAGAAAAAATGTGTTTTAGGGAAAAAAATACTTATAAATAATAATGAAAATTGATAATAAAAAGAAATTAATTAAAATAATATAAATAAAATGGATCATATGTAACTTTATGACCAAATAAAAAATACACTCATACTTTTAATTACTTTATTTAATTAAAGGAAATGAAAATATTTAAAAATGATATTTTCACGGATAGCCTAATATTTTCACAAAATATGGAAAATTTCACCGTATGTTAATTGTGATATTATATTTAAAAACATAGTATAAATTTTTTATAATTAGATTATAATTTTCTTATAAAATAAATATATTATCCACAAAAAAAAAGATAATAAAAAAATTTCTGAAATAAACTTATTTTTAAAGCATAAAATGATTTTTTGTAAATACAATCTCATTATTTCATAATAATTAATTAATAAAATTGTATTTATTATTACCTTTATATATATATTTTATATTATTTTGTTAAAAAACGGTGTTTTGGGTAATATAACATATCAATGAAAATATTTTTTTTGAAAAATATATTTCATAATATTTCAGGGTGTTACATTCTACCACCTTAAAATAATTTCTCCTTTCAATTTAAAAATGATAACAGTAATCAGGGGTTTGGAATTTTAAAATTCCATTTTGGAAAAACCACATAGTAAAAGGATTGATAAAACTTCCTCTTAAAAGTAAAGTGAAATAAAAATATAAAGGTCATTTTGAATGACACATAACTAGGTTTCAAAATAGGGAAAATGAGTGTGAAGTGAAGATATGAAAAAGGAAAGTAATTTCTATATATCATTGATCATATAAACTTGAATAATCATGATAAATTTAATTAACAAAAAATAATAAACCATATAAGTGAGTAAAATACCATAAATTCCTCAGAAATAAAAGTAATATGACAAATGTTTTTGTCTCAAGATCCTTTTTCCTAAAGTTAAGGGAATTTTTACTATATAGATAGAGAACTTGAGAGAATATAATTGATTTATTTTCATTTAATAATAAAAATCCAATCACTTGATTGCGATTCGATCAATTTTGACATAATATCTTGCTCTAAGAAATTAAGATTAATTTTTCATGCCTGAATTTATAATTGATCTTAAGATTAATAAAAGAATGATAATTCATTCATTATATTTATTATCTAATCCAAAATGATTATCATAGGTTATAAAATATGCATAAATATTTATATGGTGAAAGAATGCATTAATATCTAAAACCTCATAGAAAATTAAACTTAATCTAATCCATAAATGTTTAACCTTATGACCCATCCAAAATTCAAAAATTTATAAAGAAGGCCACTAAATTTCCAAAAATCAAAATTATGTTAATCCAAAAATATAATAATATAGATATTAATTACCACAAACCAAATATGTGAATTCCATGATCATATATTTCCAAAAAAACATGTTAATGACCACAATTACCCTATGATTTCAATGAAAACATACATTATTTTTCATTACATGAATAAAAAATAGATTATTGGATATATTCTATAAATCAAAATATTCTATAAACTCTATCAATGATAATGTAAGACACTTTTTCAACAAATAATTAATCATTTCCACGGTTATCCATACTATCCAATTTTATTTATCTATATATGTCATCTCTTTATCAAAACTAAATGAAATTTTCTCAACACCAGGAACATATTAAGAATTATCTTCCCTTAGTCTTATATTTTCCGTAAAATATTACCTTACCATTAAATCACTTTTCTAGGTCATCAGTACCATTTAACATATTTTTTTAAATCCTTAATGAAAATATTATACAGAAAAATCCTTATATATATTTCATGATTCACATAACATAATTATTGAATTAAAATAAATAAAAAATTTAATCAGTTCACTTCATTATAAAACCATTAACTATTATTAATCATCTTATTCCACACCACATTCTTCATTTATAATTTCATTTGTAGTCAATTCATCATAAAAAACCATTACATTAACTTCCATTATGGTCCACATTTTGGGATTTCTCCCTAGAACATCTATTTGTATAATGACCTCAATTTCCACATTTATAACATTAAACCATTGATTATGACTTAGGGAAACTATTATTCTCATACATTGAGTTGACTAAAATTCTCATTTTTACTCGAAAATCACTTACTCTATATTATTTTTCACCACACATAAAAAATCTTCTCATTACTTGGAGAAAATCCTTATAGTATTTCTTCCCAAATTCTCAGTATATAGGAATCCAAATATTAATTCCTTGATGGCACACACCACTTGAGATCTCAACAAACTCAATCCTTATCTTCTTTGGTGAGTATGAGAGTTGATTAAGGTGTATGTTTTTAATCATATATCATGATAACTAATTAGGAATAATCACAAAAAACATCACTCTAATCATAATCCCATTTGGTTTCTCATTAACACATTTTCCATCACATTCAATGTTAACCCAGTTCATTCTGGTTTTTTCAATTTACTAAAACCAAAATATATAGTATGAGAAAAAAATATTCATATTCGGAAACCATATAATCAAGAAAATTTATTTATAAGATGTATAAATCCTGACAACTTATTTTTAATCTAAGATACTTTAGTTTTAACCTAGGTTATCAGAGATCATAATAAATTAAAATCATTCATTCTAGTTTTTAAAGAGTTTGTGAATTTCTAAAACATATCCCCTAAGAGTGTCAAAGTTGGTGTCCAAAATGGATAATTATCATATACCTGGTGGTGATCATGTCCTGTTTAATGCACCCTCTTGTATTTTTTACCCCTAGGTACATATATTCTAGATCGAAATCCACTTGTAGTATCCATACAGGGATTTAATTTCATGGAAACAACTCACTCTATCATTTTCCAAAGTTCCATGATATCTTCCTATATATTGAATTATACTTATTCTTATCCTTATACATATCCCTATAAATATCCTTATATATATCCCTAGGGATTTGTCTAAGGTTTTCTCATCATATTTTCTAAATTATTGACTAAAACATCCTTTGAAACCAACTATAATGACCCCTGATTTTAATACAAAAATAACAAATATTTTTAGATGTCTATTAATTAAATTTGAAAAATATTTCCCCAAGGACCTAATTTTTTATTGTATTTGGAGACTAGGATCACAATCATCTTATTTAATTTACGATCTTTGACATCTTGTATAATGATATTCCCCTTTTCTTCTCTTTATAAACAAACCCTACTTAAAACCCTTCATCATACCTTAGGGAAAGGAAAAATAAGAAAGGGTGAGATCAGAAGCTCAGTAAGGGTAAACAGGAGAGATATAATTCTATGATAATATTAAATAATAAGATAAGCATAATGGTATAATATCATGAACATAGCTTATATAGTTCATTCCCAACCTCTCATAGATCATATAAATGATTCATGGATTAAAGCATTATCATTCCAAAAGACATGATTCATATGAGTGTGAAATAATCAGAATTCATGAACTACAATCTCATGTCATAAAATTGTGGCAGAATCATAATTATAAAAACCATTTCATAATTCAAGGTTAATAATTGATACCATCAAATCATAACATATAAGGAATCAACACACATTTCCCACTTCATAACATACCATGCATCATCACCTATTTCCCAAATGGGATCAAGCACATCATTCTATTTCACATAATTTATCAAACACATAGGCTTGTTTCCTATCATTTTCTCATTAAATTTAAATCTTTACCCAATTCATTTGAAGGATATATAGGTTCCAACCATCCTTGGTCATAATGTGACCACCATAATTGGTTATAAGGTAAACACCTTACTTGATTACAAAATAAGAAGTATCATATAATGAAAACAATAAATAGGTGTCACATAATATCATAAAACATTAATCATATCAGATCTCATAAAGCTAAGTGAGTTTCATAAACATTTCATCAAATCATACCCCATAGAATGGAAATGTGTTTCATAATCATCGCATCAATTCATCATAGCATCACATGTGAAAAAAGAAAATGTTTCCTTAAAATATATTTATCATAATCATAATACATCTAGATAAATAATAAGGATGGTATCATTGAATATTATCCCCAATAAATCTCAAGTAACATCAAATAATGTTATCTTATATGGAAAATAATTGTGAATGATCACTTGAAACATTTCTTGAGAAAAATTACCTTTTCACTTTGAAAAAAAATCATTCTTAAAACTAAAATATAAAAATATATTTTAAAATTAAATTTATATGAAAATAATATTTGAAATATATAATTTAATATTTAAAAAATTGAGTGGTCATGATTGATAAAATACAGTTCATATCATACCCATTAAAACATAGATTCTATTCACATTTTTAATAAAAAGTCATACAATACCTCATTTGGAAAACAAAAAGTATATCCCTCTAAATAACATTTGTAAAAAATAAATCATGGATACATATTTCTTTAATAAGTCATTTTATATTAGTTAAAACTATTTATAAAATAGTTTTACAAAACATATACAAGAAAAAAAGAATTTTTGATTGAAAAGAGAAATAAAGTAAGTTTTTATTAAAAACATTATTTTAGACTATTGAGAATATAAAGAGTGTTAAATGAAATGAAAACATGTATTTTAATGAAATTACCATTTTGTAAGAAAATTATTTTTTTTCTTGATAGGTAGATCATATGATATCATCATTGGAAGCATAATCATAATCAATCTCGATAAAAAAAGAGATTGTAACATAAATGCATTACCATTTTGAAATCTTATGAATTGTAAGACCCATGAATGAAATAACATTATATTGGAATTTATATACAATAAATTTCATGATAATAATCCTAAAATATATTCATAATATGTATATACACCATATAAAAAAGTGGTATTAATGCATGTGTCTCTTGGAAATAAAGTGAGAAAAAATTCATTACTATTTTGGTAATATTTTGAATCATAATACCCATTAAATAATAACATAAAATGGAAAATTTAATATAATAAAAATAAAGATATTAATGATATAAAATTTTAAATTGTTTTTATATACACAACACAAAAGAAACAAGTGGTGTATATGACATGTGTATCCCAAAAATAAAAGATAGACTATAAATCCAATACCTCAAGTCTCAAATCCATTCATACATGTTCAAAACTCATTTATAATAAATATAAATTTATTATAAATATATTATATAACCATAATCATATATATAATACCATATATGATTTACTTATAACCTTTTATTACCCATTTATTAAAAGTTTATTTGTTAAAATTACATTTTGGGTAATAACTTCTTCATTTTCCATGTATGTTTTTTTGTTATATTTGGTACATTTAATTTTATCATGAATCCATCATCTCTAGAATGTAAAAAATGATATAAATGTTATATATATTTATTACATATGTTTTTGTAGTAATCTTTTAACGTTAGATATAGAAAAGAAATACCACCGTTCATGGAGATGATAGGCCATATGTATGCATGAATGTTGCTTCCATTTTATCAATATATGAACAAAAGAAATGTATATAATGTTATATATTTAAATAATAATTTATATTTAATATTTATCAAATATATTATTTAAAACTATATTTATTACCATCCATGTAAAGCGTAAGTAAAGAGCTAATCACATCGCATCATGAGGCGGTAGTCCGCCGTACACACAAACAACATTATCATATTCCAAAAAAAATATAAAGTAAGAAGGTATATGCGATATAATAATTAAATAATTATAAATATGTCATAAATATCATATAAATATGTAAAATCCATCATTTTGTTCTGTCATGATAGGTTGTGATAGAAAATGAACTAACCAGTTCCCGAGGCGGTAGTCCACCATACATATGATCTACAATTTCATTTACCAATTTATGGAAGATTATATGGATGTAGGTAAGGAAATTAAAATAATAACATACAGTTATATGTTATTTGTTGATGTTTTTATATCATAACATTTTAAATTTTTTGAAGTAGTTAGATTAATAAATATAACAAAAAAACATGTTTAAGAATTTTAATTCTTTTTTGGAAAACCTATTTTGGTTTATACCAAAATCCTTATTAAGAGGGTTTATTAATTAAAATAATTATGATAGGATGTGGGGATAAAAGTAAGAAATATATTTGGGTAGTTATTTTATGAACCAAATTGTTTCATTGTGTGAATATTATAGAATAGGGGTTGAACTTTTATAAGTGGGAGAGGTGACACACTTAGAATTTTTGAAAAGAAAAGAGTGTACAAAAATTTTAAAAAAAATGGATACAAAAATAGATAATTATAGAAAATAATATGTGGTATGATTGAAATGTGGCTATAAAATGGGAATATTTGGGATGTGTGGGCCGAGTCTCGTGGGTTTAACAAGACCACAAATTACATCTGGATCGTTATCTCTCTCGGCTCTCTTTTTTGGTCGATTTCATTCCTTATGTGTGCTACATGTGTGCTTTTAGCCTGGTGGTGGTTTCGATGGTTACGTTTGGTGTCCTGGGTGAGTATTATTCTCTATTAAGGCCATTTCCACTTAAATCACTGCTCTAGAATCATGTTCCTCCATCTCTCTCCCTATCGGTCTGCTGTGGTGGTTTTATGGAGGCTTTGAGATGTGTGTTTTTTAGGTCATTGTGTTCCAAGAGTTGTGTCTAGGCCCTGATCCAAGCTATGTTGATAACCGTTTTCTGAATTTATTTGTTCAGATTTCTATATTTTTTTTAGTTTGAAGGTTTTCTCATTGGTGATTATGGAAATGACATGGGATTTATTTTGGTTTTTTAGATTTATGTCATTGAAAAAGGTGGTTCCAATTTTCATTCTTGGTTTGGTTTTATTAAGTTTAGTGGAAACCATCAGTGTTCTTCATGATGATGCTGGGTCATTCTTTTATGTGTTTGGATGTTCTATGAAAGACTTTGTCAATATTTGGACTGTATTTTTGGGGTGATTATGACAATATTTATAGGGGAGATGATGAGGGATTTTGTTAGATGATTCTCACATGCAGTCTGGTGAGGTGATGTGTACAGTATCTCAGGGTGTAATATGCGATGTGATTTGACATTCAAGGCCGTATTATGGTGATATTTTGAATTTAAAATTTCAATAATTGTTTTTTGTTATGTAATTATCATGGTCAATGATTTGTAAGCAGTTGATGTTGACATGGTGATGACGATGGTGATGGTGGATGGCCTTTAGGCGGGGGTTTTTGAATCCGGTCATGGTGGTTTTATGTTTGTCGAGGAATTTTTATTTGAATTTTGGTATATTTTTATTTTATGTTTAATGTGTTCTATTACCACTTAACCATGAAGAGTCTTTTAGAAAATAAATAAAAAATATATTTGGAGTGAGGTATAAAAATATATTTATACCAAAATCATGAAAATTACTAATCCAAATGTAATTAATTATATTATTATAAATAAATTGGTTCATATGAAAAATTATGAAGAAATCAAAAACACAATTAGACTTTATATTACATTATTTAATGAAAGTAACTAATAGTATTTATAAAAAATATTTTCCTTGAAAAGCTAATCTTTTCATTTTTTTGAAAAGTGGTAGAAACTAAATATATAATCAATGGACAAAAGTAATAAAAATAATTTTTGAAAGAATCATATTTTTAAATCATAAAATGACTTTTACTAAATATTAAATACATATTTTAGAATCATAAATCAATAAATGTTTATTGATAAGGACATATATATATACGTCATAATATGATATTTTAAAAATTTATGTTGCGTGTAATGAAAGATATCAATTAAATGAAATATATTTTATTTTTTTCATAAAATATCAGTGTGTTACATTAATGAGTTAAGTAATCGATGTTTACAGTATTCATTTTATCCCTTTAAGTATTTTTACTTGAAAAAATTCCCTTATTAATGTAATAACATGATATAGAAGTAACCGAGGTAATAATGGATGTGACAAACAATGTGATGATTTACCTAAGAAGAAAATAAATGAGATGAGAGATGGTATCAAAAATAATATGGTTATGTCTAACATTATATATCAATTTAAAATTAACAATTTGAACCTAAATTATTTTCATAACACATCAAATAATATAAAAATTAATTTTCATAGATTTTCATGTGATAAAGACAATATAGAAAATAAGATTCAATATCTTATATGTCAAAAATGCTGTAGGAAGATCATTGAAAATTTATTTAAATGAACCAAAAAATGTTTCAAGTGAGAGAAGGTCATTTATCAATCCCATGATTGTCAAAATGGGGTAAAGAGGTCACCTAATAAAATAGAGGATAAGAATGCCCCAACTAATACTACACTAACACAACAATGCTCAAAATGATATGAGTTTTAACATTATGAAAATAGATTCCTTATATAACATCCCAATAAAATAAAGAATATTAAATTTCCATACTTATTAATATTTTTGAATTAAATATTAATTTTATTTTAAAGGTGATTTTATATTCAATGGCGTACATAAGACACAACAACGGGTTTCTTTGAAATCTTACGGTGCACACTAATAATATAATATTATTATTTTAAATGATAGTTAACACCTAGCTATTATATTGGAAGGAATTAATATAACTAACTTAAATATGATAATATATGTTTGTTAAATGTTTTTAGATTCATCCAATAAAAATCAGAGGCTTAAAAAGTAAATGAATCTAATTTTAAGCATAATTTACTTTAAAAGGACGATTTACAACCTTTTGATGGAGAACCCTATTTAAATCATGTTTTGGTAATTTTTATATGTTCAATGTGACAAAATAAAATTCTTCTTTAGATTCAGAAAATTAAAATTTACTTTGGGTAAATTTTTGGAATTTTTCGAATAAAGTTAATTTTTTAATGAATTGTGAAAAATGTTGTATTTTAATTCAAAAGTACCTTTTAATATAATTTATTTATATTGTTATATTTTCTTTTTAATTGGTTTTAAAGTGTAATTAGAATATATTTTTACCATTTAAACTAATTTTGGTAATTCAATGTAATTTATTTTAGAAATTGGACACAAACACGTGTCAATCTTTTGATAGTTATTATTTCTTAAAAACGTGCTATTTGTTTTAACAGCGGAAATTAATTTTAAATTAATTTCTGCCACTTCTGTGTTTTGAATTTGGAAAAAATGGATTCCATATTTGGAATCAGTAATTTCAAATTGTTTAAATAGGCAACTATTATAATTTTTAGACATTTTAAATATTTACTTCCATAAATATTTTATTTATCATGATTAAAAGGTAAAAATAATAAATAAGGGTAAAATATAATATTATAATAATCTACAATTACCTTAACATATGTACTAATCCTATTAGATGATATATATCCGACCATGGTAATACTTGGCTTGAATTTGGGACCCCATGGAGCCACATGGGAGTAATAACAACACTTTATATTAATTAATTTAAAGTAAAGACAAAAATTTCATAAACAAATATATTTTAGTAAATAAATTTTTACATGGGGTTATATAAGATATCTGTTTGACTAAAAATATTATTTGTAAATTTAAAAATATTTACTACATCATGGTATTTGTTAAAAAATTTTGGACATCAAATAAATTAAATTATTTATGAAATAATAATGATATTATATTTACCTCATTAATAAATGATTTAAATAAACATGATTATAAATATTAAAACAATATCCAAAACCAGTCCAATTATTATTAGATTATTTTATTTCGACCATGAGTCTGCTTAAATTTGATATTAACGAATATTTGACCTTTTGAAACTGAAGATGAGGTTATAATAAAATAATTATTTCAAAATTTCATAAAGATCCCCCCCTCTTTCTTTTAAAAATCCCTCACTTGTAACCCATTTATTACAATTTTCAAGCCTTTGTATCATTCCAAATTTACTCCAATAAGCTCCCAAGATCTCTATATTCATCCTATAAGCCTTACCTTAGGCAGAAAATACTTTAAAAAACCCTTTTGGTTCAAACGAAAGGGAGTTACCCGATTTAAAGGTAACATCTTCTCTTAAGTTCTTTTGTATTATTTCACTTCTCCAACCTCCTAAAATATTTTTATTACTATATTTTATAACAATAAAAGTATCCTAAATGGAATAGGATTTTTTATGAGAATTCTTCGAACTACACATACACACAGCTCCATCTAATGGGTAAAGAACATAATGTTCCTATGGATGGAAAACTAATGCCTCACGAAATGATGACTGTTAAATTAACTCATACCACCTCTCATGGTGGACATTATGATGGAACTATATTTATATATGATATATATTATGTTTATGTTTTCTTTATTCTTCTTTATTTTTCATTTATAGCATACCTTTATGGTTTCCATAATGGGTAAACGCGATAATTTCATTTTAGGATGTGCGGACTACCGACCCCTCAAAGTGATATGACTCGTTAATACCTTATGTGGGATGTATAAAGGATGGAGTTAATGATATTATATATATTATAATATAATTATAATAAACCTATGTATCATTAAGTTTTCATTCCATTAAATATTAAATATAAATGAAAGTAGCATTCATGTGTACGTATATCTTACCATCTCTATGAACGGTGCATTTCATTTACTTATCTCCAAATGTTATGTTCTTATAAAAGTACATGTATATACTGAATATATATTATATATATGATATCTACATCATTAATACCATTCTGGAGACAATTGAGTATTGACCACAGGGAAAATTTTTAATTATAACAACTTCATTTTCAACTCAAATTTTGAACATCGACAAAATGTCCAAAATGAAATAAATATTTAAATAACTATTATTTCAAGGCAATAAGTGATATAAAAGTAATAATAAACATTAAAAAGGTTATAAAGAAAGTATAAATTAACTTATGTTTATTATTCATGAATAACAAGGAACATACGAGTCAAGTTGGGCATGAGGTGAGTGATTTATTATCTCACTTTTAATTCCGTGAGATTTCCATTGTCCACCACTAATTTGTTGTATGTGGTGTATTGTGTACTGAAATTTGATATATATTATCATGATTATATTTATATTCTATATTCTGTGATTAATTTAGTTAATATTATATTTTTCTCATATGACACGATTGATTACAACGTAGTAAGGGTTTTTCTTCCTTTCTCATTTTTGTCCTATTTTCATTAAGTTGTTATGACCTTTTAATTTTCAATTATAAATGTTGGGGTATGGTTCCAATCCTCTCATAAAATGACTTATTTATGTTTAAATGATGGTATAACCCTTTCTCTCTCATGAAATTCCTCCCATGTACACCCGTTACTCTACCGAAATTCTGAAAGGAATTTCCCTCTCCTCATTTAAATTCAAGAAATTATTTTGTATCATGAATCTCAATTCCATTATTTTTTTTAGAAATGTATCTAAATGACCCCCTTACTATCCATGTCATGTAAATATGATGAGACAACCCTTTCTCTCTCATCAACCATTTTTATAAGTTCTTATGTCACGCCGTTATGCTGCCGAAATTGCACCACGTTTTTCCAAGCCAAACTCATTGTGTAGTGAATACCATGTCCATTTCTCTATCAAGGGTATTCATCTATATGATCATTTACATATTTTTTAAATAGTTTCTAGTATGTATTTTAAATTTTTTTTATCATGGAATAAAGAATTATGTTGAATGATTCAATGTTATATGATCCATGTGGCACACTTATGCATGAAATGAAATGTTTAAGAAGGGTGCGCCCTGATAACACTCCAATGCATTGGGTAAAGTATTGTATCATGATAAATTATGGGAAATGGGTGTTTAATAATGATAATACAAGTTCAACTAGGGTTTACTCATGATTCATGTGAAATGAGGGTTTACTCAAGCTTTATGTGCAATGAGCCTTGGCTAATTCTAATTCCATGTTAACTGTTGTTGCCACATTTCGATGTTATAATTATTATGCTTTATCATGCCTTTAAATTTATTATTCCCTTGTTCTCTATTGAGATGTCTATTGTCTAGCATGTATTGTATTCCCCATGTTATTCAATGTTTATTCCCCTACTATGCTTTATAGGTCACCCTCTTCTTATGCATGTCCTCAGGTTATCCCATGCAATGCTAAGTACGAGGGAATGTAGTGGTCATGTAAAGGATGGTTTCAATAAGGATTTTGTATTTCATGTTTTAAGTTGTTATTTAATGATCCTAATCCCCAATGACACAAAACCTCTTGATATTCTATGTTGTATCAAGTTATGTTTATATAATAAATCATGTTTATGTCTATAATAAAGACCAGGGTCGTCATAGTTGTTATCCGAGGATAGGTTTAGTTATTTTTGGTCTTAGGATTAGAAAACCATAGAAAAGCCTTAGAGACAAGACTAAGTATAATAAAAACATCCATAATTTTTTGTGAGTATTGAGTAAGTGGTTTATCAAAAAAATACATTCCTGTCTGAATACGAGCAGAACTATCTTAATGTGTTCGGATGAAAATGAAAGGTATAAGAAAACCATTACAGTTAAAACATGTTTGGGTTATTTTTTTGTTTTATAAAAAGGAAAACACGAAGACCACGTGACAACCCTTTGCGTCGGACAAATCTGGGGGAATAGTACCCACAACCAAAGTGTGATTGGTTTTTATCACCTACCACTGGCCTATGTGAAGTCCCTGGTTAGTATGACTTAATCATTTTAGTTAAATAATTTTATGGATCAAGAAAAAGGTGATTTTGGGAACTTATGTTTTTTTTCAAATGGATGTACTTTGTATAGGAAAATGATTTGGTGATTAAATTATAATCATTATTTTCGGAATTTCTTCTTCTCTTTTGGAATACTATAGGCCTAAGGAAAATAAAATACTACAAGATTTCAATTATGGAGGAATGGTTGAAATTTTTATTTTATAAGAATATATTTATTTATTGTGGACATATGGTGATTTGGGTTATTTCTCGAATGTTATTAACCTACCATAGAGAATAGGTGATTAGGATAGTTACACTTAATTACGAGACTTTAAGAGTAGTTGATGTTATTTGGAGATAAATGTTAAGATTTATTATGGAAGACTATGTGATTAAATCCTTCTGAGTTTTGGGTTTCAATTTTAGTTTGGCGTATTTTGAAGAATTTTAAGGGCGATTGTGTATTGAATGGTATTTCTGGAACTTTGGGTACTTTTTGTTGGATTATAGAGATTAATAGTAGAATTACTTTTTATAAAGGATTATCCTTTTTGGGGATTGTATGGTCTCGTACTAACCATTTTGGTTTTAGTTGATGTCTAAAGGCAAGGGAAATATATAGTTCTTCTTTTATGGATTATGAGATTCTACAGAAGAAGATTCTTGTGCTTTTATGTGACCAAGTCTTTTTGAATGCTCATTTTTTGGAGAAAAGATTAGTTTTTGGTAAAAACTTATTAAAGGAAGAAACTCTACATGAAGGTAAGTATATTTCCTTATGTTTTTATTATAGGTAGTAAATAAATTCCTCAAAATTATGAAAATTAATGTAAAACAAAAATTTTGTTGGTTTACGATTCTCACTGGGTGATCAAAGACCATTTAACATATCATATGATTGTGATTTTTTTGTAGTTAACTTTCTCCTAATCATGTTTTCTATCACACTCCATTAGAACATCACCATTTTTTTTCTCTTCCATATCCATATTTTTCTACATGGAATCCTAGTATCAGTTTACTCGGGTGAACTTTGTACTTCTTTTTTTATCTTTTAAAGTGATAATTTTACGAACTCTTTTTCCGATGTGGTTCTTTCAATTAAGTTTCGAAGCCCAAATTTAAAATTGAAAGGACGCAAATTCCAAAAGGGGGGAAGAATTTAACATCCCATGAAAATAATTAATATTATATTTTCATATTTATTAATATTTTTAAATTAAATATTAATTTTATTTTAAAGGGGATTCTATATTCAATGACGTACCTGAAACGAAACAACAAGTTTTTTTGAAATCTTACGTTGAACACTAATAATATATTATTATTATTCTAAATGGTAGTTAACACCTAGACATTGTATTGGAGGGAATTAAAAGAACTAATTTAAATATTATAATATATATGTGTTAATTTTTTTTACATTCATCCAATAAAAGTCAGAGACATAAAATGTAAATGAATCTAATTTTAAGTAGAATTTACTTTAAAAAGACAATTTACCACCTTTTGATGGAGAACCCTATTAAAATATAGTTTTGGTCATTTTTATATGTTCTATTTGAAAAAATAAAATTCTTATTTAGATTCAGGAAATAAAAATTTACTTTGGGTAAATATTTGGTATTTTTCTGATAAAGTCCATTTTTAATGAATTGTGAAAAATACTGTAGTTTAATTCAAAAGTACCATTTAATATAATTTATTTATATAGTTATATTATCATTTTATTTTTTTAAAGTGCAATTAGAATATATTTTTACCATTTAAACTAATTTTGGTCATTGGATGTAATTTAATATTTAAATTTGACATAAAAAAGCGTCAATATTTGGATAGTTATTATTTCTTAAAAACACGCTATTTGTTTTAACAGCAGGAATTAATTTCAAATTAATTTCTGCCACTTTTGTGTCTTGAATTTGGAAAAAATGGATTCCATATTTGGAATCATTAGGTATAAATTGTGTAAATAGGTAACTATTAGTTTTTTAGACATTTTAAATATTTAGTTCAATAAATATTTTATTTACCATGATTAAAAGGTAAAAATAATAAATAAGGGTAAAATATAATATTATAATAATATTAAATTACCCTAACATGTGTTCTAATTCTATTTTCTGAATCATATCTGGCCATGTTCATCCTTGGTTTGTATTTGGGACTCCATGGAACCGCATGAGAGTAATTATGACACGTTATATTAATTAATTTAATGTAAAGGAAAAACTGTCATAAACAAATATCTTTTAGTAAATTAATTTTTACATGGGGTTATATAAAATATCTATTCGACTATAAATATCATTTATAAATATAAAATGAGTTCCTACAACATGGTACATGTTTTATAATTTTTTTACATCAAATAATTTTAATTATTTATGACACAATAATGATAAAATATTTACCTCATTATTAAATGATTTAAATAAACAAGATCATAAATATTAAAACAATATACAAAACTAGTAATATTCTTTTTGTATTATTTTATTTCTATCATGAGTCATATTAAATTTGATATTAATGAATATTTTTTCTTTTGAAATTGAAGATGAGGTTATAATAAAATAATTATTTCAAACTTTCCTAAAGAGCCCCTCCTCTCCCTTATAAAAATCCCTCACTTATAACCCATTTCTCACACTTCTTAGGCCTTTGGATCGTGAAAAATCTTCTCCAATAAGCTACCAAGATACCTCTATTTATCTTATAATCCTTAACTTAGGTAGAAAATACTTCAAGAAATCATTTTGGTTCAAACTTAAGGGAGTTACCCGATTTAAAGGTAACGTCTCCTCTTAAGTTCTTTTGTTTTATTTTACTTATACAACCCCATAAACTCTTTTTAATAATTTATTTTAAAACAAAAACAGTATCCTAAATATACTAGGATTTTTTATGAGAAGGATTATAACTACACTTATAGAATCCTCCATCTAATGGGTAAAGAACATAATTTTCATATGGATGGCAGACTAACGCCTCACGAAATGATAATTGTTCAATTAACTCCTACCGCCTCTCATGGTGGCCATTATGATGAAACATTATTTATATATGATATATATTATGTTTATGTTTTATTTATGCTTCTATAATTTTCATTTATAGCATACCTTTATGGTTTCCATAATGGGTAAACGCGATAATTTCATTTTAGGAAGTGCGGACTACCGCCCCCTCAAAGTGATATGACTCTTCAATGCCTTATGTAGGATATATAAAGGATGGAGTTAATGATATTATATATATTATAATATAATTATAATAAATCTTCATATCATTAAGTTTTTATTCTATTAAATATTAAATATAAATGAAAGTAGCGTTCATGTGTATGTACAGCTTACCGTCTCCATGAACGGTGCATTTCATTTCTTATCTCTAAATGATATGTCCTAATATAAATATATTCATATACTGAATAAATATTATATATATTATATGTAAATCATTAATATATTTTTGGAGATAATGGAGTATTGAACACATGGACAAATTGTAATTATAACACGTTCATATTTAACTCAAATTCTGAACATCGAAAAAATGTCTGATATGTACTCAAATAATTAACAAACTATTATTGCAAGGTAATAATTGATTTAAAAGTAATAATAAAAATTAAAAAGGTTATGAAGCAAGTAGAAATTATCTAATGTTTATTTTTCAAGAAATACAAGGAACATACGAGTCAAGTTGGGCACGAGGTAAGTGATTTCTTATCTCACTTTTAATTCCGTGAGATTTCCATTGTTCACCACTAATTTGTTGAATGTGGTTTATTTTGTACATACATTTGATATATATTATCATGATTATATTTATATTCATGGTATTATTTTATTCATTTGGTGTTTATTAACTTTTTCTCATACGACTTGATTGATTACAACGTGGTAAGGGTTTTTCTTCCTTTCTCATTTTTTGTCTAATTTTCATTAAGTTGTTATGCCCTTTTAATTTCAATTATCAATGTTTGGGTATGGTTTTGAACCTCCCCTATACTGCCCTATTTATGTTTTAATGATGGGATACCCCTTTCCCCCTCATTAAATGCCTCCCATATACACCCGTTACTATACTGATATTCCGAAACGAATTTCCCTTTCCTCATTTACATTCAAGAAATTTCTTTGTATATTGAATATAAATTCCATTATATTTGTCAGAAATGTATCTAAATGACCCCCTTACATTCCATGTCATGTAAATATTATGAGACACCCCTTTAAATCTCATCAACCATTTTTATGAGTTCTTATGTCACGCCGTTATGCTGCCAAAATTGCAATGCATTTTTCCAAGACAAAGTCATTGTGTAGTAAATACCATGTCCATTTCTCTATAAAGGGTATTCAACTTTATGCACATTTAAGTATTGTTTAAAGATTTTCAAGTATGTATTCCAAAATTTATTTATCATGGAATAAACAGTTATGTTGAATGATTCAATGTTTTATGATCCTGGTGGCACACTTATGCATGAAATGAAATGTTTAAGAAGGGTGCGCCCTGATAGCACTCCAATGCATTGGGTAAAGTATAATATCATGATACGTTATTTGTAATGGGTGGTTAATCATGCTAATACAGGTGAAATGAGGGTTTCCTCATGCTTCATTTTCAATGAGGGTTCACTCATTCTCTATGTGCAATGATCCTTGGCTCATTCTAATTCCATGTTAAGTGTTGTTGCCACATTTATTTGTTATGATTATCATGATTTATCATGCCTTTAAATTTATTATTCCCTTGTGCTCTATTGAGATTCATATTGTCTAACATGTATTTTATTCCTCATGTTATTCCATGTTTATTCCCTTAATGGGATTTATAGCTCACCCTTTTCTTATGCATGTCCTTAGGTTATCCCATGTAATGATTAGTACGAGGGAATGTAGTGGTCATGTAAAGGAAGTTTTCAATAAGGATGTTGTATTTCACATTTTAAGTTGTTATGTAATGATCCTAAGCCCCAAAGACACTAAACCTCTCAATCTTCTACATTGTATCAAGTGAAGTTTATATAATAAATCACGTTTAAGTGTGTAATAAAGATTAGGGTCATCATACATTAACACAATGGATAATGAGGAAAACTATCTCCGTGACCAATAGAATAAGGAAGAACCTATGAAATAACTATAAATGAATTCGATCATGAGAATTAAGGTATACATAACCTAAAAACTATATTTTTGGATGCCTTATTGTATTTTGGTTCTTTCCCCTCTATTATATCTTTGATGTTTTTCAAGAGTATGAAATCACCACCCCAATGATTTGATATTGAATTATCACAGAAAGATTCTATTTGTATGATTATTGTATCCCAAGTTGAAGTTTATGGGAAAGTCATTCCGAAAAATTCATTATTCTTCCTTTAGATAAATTTGAGGTTGTTTTGGGAATGGATTGACTACCAAAAAAAACTATATTTTGATTACCAAAATAGAGAAATCAAATTTCATATTTCAAATCAACCAATTACCATATATCAGTGAAAGGATGACTATGATCTCTCTAGGAAAATTAATTCCACTATATAGGTTTTAATTCCCAATCATGAGGGGGTTTAGTTCAAATGATTGGAGACAAACTCAATATTATGGGTGTTTCTATTATGAGGTAAATGATGTATTTTATATTCTTACATAAGATATTAAGGTAGATGTATTATTATAAATCATACTTCAATTCATGAATATTTAAATATTACAATCATTTATTTTCATCAGTGAGAGAAATTAATTTTTTTAGGATGAAATTTATTTAAGGTGGAGAACAAAACAGAACAATTTTTCAGATTTTTTTTAAATACATGTATTTACATCTTAGAAATGTTTTTCTATCACTTCATAAGAAATAATATTTAGTATGAAATATGTTATACAATGTATGATTAAAGCTAACAATATTTTATTCAATCATAATTAAACATTACTATAAGAATATATGAAAATAAGTATGAAATTCCATGGATGATTACATCCATTACAAACGATTAAAATAAAATGGGATAGTAATTATAAAATAATAATATCTTTACAACTATAAAATTCATTGGATAATATTCACACTTGAGAATCACTATTGGTAGAAATAAAACTATAATGAGAAATAAAAATATCAAATTATAAATAATTTTGTGAAATCTAAAATGGAAATCTAGGGAATGAGAAGTGTGATTTAAGAGGTATGAATTAAATGAATTCATTGGGAGTAATGGTGGTAATATAGTCATTATAATGGAAAATATAGTCATTGGAAATGAACTAATTTAAAATATGGTCATTGGATATATATATATATATATATAATAATTATAATGAAGTTTTGTATTATGAGTAGTATATTTAAAATAAAATAATTAAAAAATAATAAAGAATGAAACAAAAATGTAATATCTAATTAATAAAATGATTTATGAAAATACCTTTATGATTTATATATTAAATTATGATGTGATGTATTTATAAAATTAAAATAAATATTTTAATATTAATATTTTCATAAAATCAAAATTTTAGGATATAAATAATTAATTTTAATGATATTTGGTAAATATTATTTAAAAGTTTCATTTTTTAATAAACGATTTTTTATGTGTTGAGTTTCTTTATCTTAATAAAATAAATCACTACTGAATAATATTTTTAAAAGAAATGTATTGATAATATATACAAGAAACTAAATAATAATTTGTCCAATATGTATTTATAGTCATGTAATAAGAATATCAATTTTTTTATATTTCATGCACACCTAATTAAAATTAATTTATAAACTATAGGTATATATCTTTCCAAAGGTTGGATGAAATTGTTAATAAAAGAGGAGGGGTGAATAATAGTTTTAAAAGTTACTTAATTTTTTTCAACCACATGTTTTAATTTTATTGAATTTTAGAATTATAAATAAAATCTAATATTAGAGTATAATTGTCACAACTCATTATTTGGGGCCTATTCCGTGACTCCCCCAAGCCCACCTCCCAATGTCCAGGGGTTGGCGACTAGCTTTGAAGGCATGAAACTACAAATGAGTGGCATTTTCTTGAGTACCTGTATGCACACGCACAAAACCGCATCCCAAAAATTGGAAAGGTAAACAAGCATGTCACTAAAAAACCATAGAGTAAAGGTACAAGATGTAGGCCAAATGGGCCAGAATACAAACCCAAAAAAAGAAAAACTAATAATAAGAAAAAACAGAAGATCTATGAAAATCCAATTGCTAAAAACCACACCTGATGATTCATTATAGAGTAGCTTCCAGAAGCCACAGAAGTACACCATGCCTGCCTGATCTAATTGGGAACCATCGATTCTTAGGCAATCATGTTCTTCGTCAAGGTGTCAGTCATCTACACTAGACACAACACGTGCGGGTGAAGCCCATGAAATGGTGAGTAACAAAATACTCAATTGGGATCCCCAACCAAAATTAAGTACAACAATGAAATCCAAAAAGAAAACCACTACCCATGATCATGAAGTAAGACAAATCACACTGGTATAATATAAAGTATTGAAATAAAGACTATAGGTCATAACATAGAACAACTTGAACTACTGAGGTACTCATCCCTGATGAGTGCCAGTGGTATGCTTTGTCACATAGAGCCGCTCCCCATCATGGGCCTACTGGGTCACACATATCCGCTTCTCACTTAATCCATTGTAGCTGATCCACATAGGGTCATTTGTAGCTGACCAAAAAAGGTCACTTGTAGCTGATCCATACCGAGTTTCTTGTAGCTGATCAACACATAGTCACTTGTAGCTAATTGAAAAAGGGACTTTTGTCAGCCGTAGAATTTCCACACGTAGTTCACTTGATTCCAGGACAATCCGATCCTCAATCCATTTATCATATTTCTACTTCCCTTAAAATTTCTTAGTGTTTTTGGAAAATAACTACCTTGTCACAAGGTTTACAACGCCACAAACTACTCATCAACCGAACGCCTGATCTGAATGTTATTGGCATTTTAGTAAATAGGGGCTGGTTGTGTATGAGAATGGTTCAACCCGACCAACCCGACTTGGGGGTCTTGCATGACCCATCCTAACCTGGTTAGGTCAGTGTCGGCCCTATCCATCCTAGATACTGGGCAGGCCCATTGGGCCTTGTTTGACCCGGCATGGTTCAGACGTGGGTACAACCCTCTAGGTCACCTAGCGACCTAGATTTATCTGACCCAGCCCACACCGGCATGCCAATTTTTTGACCTAGATTGGGCCGCACAATATCTCAACTTTATTCTCTCAGCCCAACCCACAAAATTTGTCTAGCTTTACTCCATACCAGGGGTACCCCGCAGTCTGATTCATGCCCCCCGCGACCAGCTTGCTGGCTACCCTGTCTGATCCCGCATGCAGTCCCCACTGAACTGCATGCCAGAGCGAAGCTCCGACCCACACGGTGCGGGATACTCCATCGACACGACCAGTTGGCCGCGTCCTGCATCCCGACTCCAACAATTTTTGATCCTTGCTCTGGTGGCTCCAACTGCACCACCTATGCCTGAGCCGACTGCAAAATCCTCCTTGGCGCGCTACCACCCATGCACGGACGTCGCCACAGGCCGACAGGATTTTCCACAGACCATCGGGTCTGCTCTGGTGGGATTTTCATCGGACCCTCTACACCTCTGACCTCCAGGGCGTACTGTCTTCCCTCTACGGGAAATGCTTCACCATCAACTCAGAGGTTTGGACACAAAGAACGCACAACAATACCAATGACAGAGGGTCCTGAGCCTTGTTCGTGTTGGCCCACACCCTATGCATTTGAGTTTTTAAAACCTGGGGTAAGAAGATTATGATTTTTTTAAAAGGTTAGAGTCGAAGCCTCAATAATTATTAAATCAAGGCAACGACCTCTTTAATTCAGTAGAGTAAGGCTCATTACATAACCCGAAGGCCCAGTGGGCATTTAGCCCATTACATGGCCCGTAGTCCCATTTTTTCCTAAGGACCATTCTGAGAATAGTACTGCTACAGTACCCGCCTAATACAGTACCACACAGTACCCACCATCACTACAGTGCTTTGCCACTACGACAGTGACTTGACACCACTATAGTGCCCATCGTTGCTACAGTGTTGTCGTTGCTACAGTGCGTTACAGTACTTCTACAGTTCCCTATGCCCAAAACAACAAAAGTAAACCCCTAGTATGAGAATAGTCTCACAAGAACAAGGGGTTTGTGGATTAACCTCTTTGTGGATTGAACTATGTTCATTTTTTTAGAATGAATAATGAAGAAACTAAAAACACCAAAAGTAAACCCCTACTTGGGATAGATTCATTGCTAAGGTGATCCATCTACGGGGATTCACATTCCTTTCGAAGCGATTGGCGTTCATCGTTCTTCGACCCCATTCTTTGAGGTGTGTCATTGTCGCTATTGATTCTATGACGTTCTTAATTAGAGATAATTTATTCACCATCCATCAAGGAAATTCTTGCTCGGATTCTCCAAACTGTTATTTCATTAAAAGAGAAACACATCGCACTATTTCTGTTACACTGCATTGTTGCGTCATTACATTGTTTCATTTAGGAAACATCATATCTGTCACAATTTAATTAATAAGACATTACACTGCACATTTAAGATCCCCAATAATGGGATACATTTAATGTGACTCATCATTGCCTCATCACATCACCATAGTGACAACATGCCACCGCTCAATGGTGAAGAGAATCAAATAAAATAACTTTTTAAGTTGTTTTATTTTTCTTTCAAATTTTCTGAAAACAATCCTTTCTGGTTGACCATCACTAGTTTAAGTTAGGTCCTTTCTAGGTGAATCCCATTTTTTCTGAGTTAAAGGTTCCCTCAGATTTTTGATCCGAGCACCGGTTTAACAGTTGTAAAAATTCACTCCCACATTTAATTAAAGAACTTAAAAAAGGTCAAAATTCTACTCTGTGCTCATCGAGCCTCGGAATCAGTTGCCATATGAGAATATTGTCTCGAAATAATCCCATATAATTTTAAAAATCATTACATGGAATTTATAGGCATTAAAAAAATAACGTGTGTTTTGGAAATATAGACAGTATGAAATATTGTTAGACACACAATAAATAAAGAAATTAGAAGTTCAAAAACAATTGAAGAAAGTATATACACAACATAAATTTAAATCATTGATGTTATAGTAACTAGTGATACAAGAATTAGCACAAAAAAAATTAGAAAATTAATATAGTAGAAATTTAAAAACAAAACATAGAGTTTTGGTTTTGAAACCAAATATTATTTTAAAGGATATATTCCAACCACACTTCTAAACCAATGTTTATGGGGGATCTATAAACTAGATCTAATGTATACCTGAATTTAATCCTATCAGAAAATATCATTAATATTGAAAACCTATTAGTAGGTTCATACTTCTATCCCCAAAAGGCATTGACTAAACCTGTCAGTATTATCTCTCTACCACACACCAGAAGTACCTGAGTTCTATTTTCATAGCCACATAATCCCCCAATCCATATGATAATAAATTAATAAATATTTTTGACATTTTAATTCTTTTATATTGATTATTGGTAAAAAAAATAGTTATAATAAAAATACTAAGATATTTACAATGAAAACCTTAAAATGATAGATCATAGAAAAAATACTTAGAAAATAATAACACTGACTAGAATAACTCTCAATAACATGAAAGTCTAAAGATTCAAAATTAATTTTTTTTCAAAACGATTAGTAATGTCATAGATGATTCTATTTCTTGATGTGTGTCTCTATTTATAGGTAATATTATAAAAAACTATAATGATATGATTTTATAATTATCATAGTCAATTTTAATTGAATCAACAATATCTTTTCAATCTATCGATGGACATGTCATGTTATTTCATATATCAATGAGCTTTTTAGACTTAATTATAGTTATTGTAAAAACAATTAATATAATTTTTTAGAAATTTTTTTACTCCCATATTTTTATAAATCTAAAATTTCTGTAGTATTTCGATTTTGTAAAAAACATCCTTCATAAATAAAACAACATGAATGAAAACATAAGCATGATTGAGTTTTTATAATGTGTATGGTGACTTCCAAAATAAATAAAGAAAAGTGAGTCAAACACTGAATAATATCACCCTTTTTGTAAAATAAAATTCATTTAATGAAATCGAAAAGTATAATAGAATTTTTAATAAAACTCTTTGGGAACTCTACAAGAGTCTATTTATCCTTATTTTTTCTGATCACTTCAAAATAAAATTATTAATTATGAATAGAATATTAGTGAAACCCCCGAAAAATGAAATAATTTATCTTTATTAATTTTCATAAATTTGTGCATTTTTTTGATTTAAAAAGAAGAATAAATAAAATTGTAAATTAAAAGAGAGAAAATATATAATTCAATTGGAAATTATAATTTTAGTTTTCTTAACAATTATATAATCACGTTTTTTTCCATATGATACTTCTATGACTCTTCAAATCATCATTAAGTCCTTTTAACATGCTTGATGTAATCAATTTTTTCAAAAATAATTTTGTTTCAACAATGTTTTCCAATATGATAACATATTTTTATATTGAGTTCATAAATTAAACTCTATCTTATTAACTATTATTTGAGATATTATTAAGAATATATATATAATAGTAGATATATTTCCACATTATTAGACTTTTAACTTTACCTTATTTACTATTTTTGCATTAAAGAGCATCAGTTGTATTTAATGATCTTAATATTTTGATAGATAAATCTTTAAGCTACATGAGTTGCCTTTTGGGTTTATTCTAATACAATCAGCTACAAATACTTCCAATAAATTCCATAAAATAATAGAATATAATAATGAGAGTTATGAAATTGAGTGTGTATAAAATCTTTGATATCGTGGGTATTATATAGGGATTTGAAATTGCTAATGTCCATTTTTTTCATTTATTATGCAATTGTTCCATAGTGAATCCAGGTAATATGAGTGTCCAAAACATATACCATACATTTTCCTTTAATAATTGAATTTATAATTTTTTTTTAAAATTACCCTCTTTATTAGATAATATATGCATGGGTAAATTTTAAGATAAAGATAGTACACGACATTATTAAAAAATAAACCTCCGAAAAGTTATCCACTTATTCTATTGGATGATCTTCTTATACTAAGGACGGTTCTAGAAATTTATCACTTTGAGAATTTTTAATCTTCTAGAGATATATGATATAAATCTAAGAGAAACAATTTATATAAAAATGATAAATGAAAAAAATGAAAAAATGAAAAATCACTCCCCTTTTTTCAAGAGTTTTTCAATTTAAGGAGATTGGTTAAAAAAATGAATTGATAATCTATTTAGGTTGATCATTCATAAATTCTATTTAATAAATTTAACTTTATTAGAAATTAATAGTTTGTTATAGATATCACAAATATTATATTCAATTTTGATAAAGTCAAGAATTTTATAGCCTTTTATGTTTCATCCCTATGGAAATGGTATTTCAGAACTATGTTATTTTCTCATGAGTGATTTACCGGGCTCTTAGAAAAAGAGAAATAACTTGTATTATCACAATGAATCATATCTTAATTGATTATTAAATAAAAATCCATGAGTATGTGTTGCATCTAAAACACTGAATCTTAACGATTTTTTGTTTCTATATATTCAACTTTAGTAGAGGAAAGTTCTACATAATATTTCTTCTTGATTGAACATGAAACTAAAGATTCCATAAGAAATGAATTATAATATAGGTTAATTTTCAATTTAACCCATATCATCCAATGTTTGTATTTTAGTATCTTTGAGAAATAAAATAATTTTTTTGAAAAATAAAGTAAAACATGTTCTTAAGATCCATTAAGGTAATAGAAAATGTGTTATATTGATTTTAAATGCGTTTTTTAGATTTTCTTAGAACCTAGTGTATAATCATATTGAAAACAAAATTTTTATATGAATTTTTTAAGATAGATTAAACTTAGGATCATACTTAAAAAAATTATGATATAGAATTTTACCATATTCACTAAGATCATGTTTAGTAAATATATCTACTAGATTACCAATATAAGGTGCATTGTTGAAACCCAAAAATTTGAGTTCATATTTTACAAATTTATGTTCACATAAAATGTTTCCTTATAATTTTTGAGGAATTTGGAAACCAATGAACATTTTGAGTTCCCCCATTATGCTCATTTCAACCTCATTTATCAAATTTTAAAAAACCACCAGAAATAGAATTCTAGTGTTAAAAAATAATAATTGCATCGATATAAATTAAAAAAATGATGGTATCATGGAATGTTTTATTCATATTATATTTAGATCAAATATTTATTTAATAATATTATTTTATAGTAATTACTGGGTAATTCAATCATAAAAAATCTTGGGGATTGTTGAGGTCAATAAAGTTATTTAGTAAATTTATTAATTTTTTGGAAATTTAGTGTCTTCAAAACCAGAACATTTTTCTACATAAATTTTTTCTAGAACATATCCATTAAGAAAATATATTTTTACATCCATTTTAAATAAAGTGAAATTCATATATTTTGAAAATGTATAAATATTAAAATAGATTCAAATATTGCTATTGGTTCTAATTTTTCACCATAATCTATGTATTCATCATGAAAATATACTTTATAAAAAAGTATTGATTAATTACTAATAATTATTCCATTTTCATCACATTTCGTTCTAAAAACAAATCTAACTCCAATTACTAGTAGGTATTTAGGTTATTCAATTATCACACCAAATTGATTCCTTCTAAATTGATTGAGTTCTCCTTGTATATAACTTATCTAACTTTCATCGCCTAGGAATCATATACAATTTTAGGTTTGAATTGTGATAAGAATTCATGATGCTCACATTAATTTCATAATGAACCTCTTTTTTTAAACAAATGAATTACATCCTCAACAATATTATCTATAATATAATTACTTTGGATCAAATGATGTTTAGTTATAATGGTAAGTTGATCGTTAACTTTGAGACATATATCCTCCTTTGACGTTGATTTTAAATATTGAAAAATATTATGTTATAACATCTAGAAAAAATACTATCTATAGTTGTAAAGATTATTATGGTAAATTAAGAGGAGTGTTTTCAAAAACATTATACGGAGGATGTACTTCCACAAGTTTGGTAAAATTAAAAGTATCTGATTCACCAAACTTTACATGAATAATTCACTAAAGAATATTAGTGTATTTATTAAAAACTATATATGATTTAATATTTATAGAGTAACCAATAAAAATTATTTCATCAGATTTAGGGTCAAATAAATGTAATTTATATTTAGTTTTCATGTTGAATAATTTGCACCCAAATACTTTGAAGTAAGAAAATTTTATCTCACTTATGGTCCACAAATCATATAAATTTTTCTTAATATATGTTCTTAGTAAATCATGTTTTATAATATAACAAGTAGTAATCCTATCATTAGCCCAAAAATTTCATGCAATGAAATACTCAATTATAAACATTCTAGTCATTTTATGATGAGTTTTAGTTCTTTATTCAACTGAAACGTTTTGTTTTGGTGTTATTGGTGCTAAACAATTATGAATAATACCATTTTTTACTACAAATAGTTTCAAAATAAAACATCATAAAATCACCACCATGGTCACTTCAGATAATAACCAAGGGTAGGTTTTTATTATTTTTAATTGTAGTTTTAAATACATTAAAATGATTAATAACTTTATAATTTCATTTGAGAAAATAATCAAAAGACAATATAATGAAATCATTTAAAAAAATATACACATAATGCTTCCCCCCAATACATCCAATTTGTGTTAGAACAAATAAATCCATGTGCACTAACCATAAAGCTTCAGTATTTTAGACATCAATTTTATATTTAAAAAAAGACATATTCTTCATACCAAATTGGTAAGGATCAAATAGTCTAGATAAATTAGATTCAAGATTCAGAAGAGTACTAAAATGTCATTTCCTAGAAGGTTTGGCTAATGAAAAATAGTTAAAGTGTCCTAATATCCTATGCCATAATGAAAATAAATTTTTTTATTGTAGTAAAATAAGATAAATTATGATGAATTAATTTTTATATATCTAGTGCATATACATTCTAATTCACATTGAAAGATAAAATAAACGTACTTTCTAAACTTAGAACAACAAATATATCATTCAAAAAGTTCCCAATTTAACCCTCATCACATAATTTAACAATTTTGATAAGGTTGTTCTTAAGATCTAAAACATATAAAAAATAATAAGTTAAATATTTACTGAAAAAAGAAACATTAATAATCCAGATTATTTCACCTTCTACATTGACTCTATAAGTGACTCATCCTCTATTAAACATTTGTTATTATAGATATTGGAATTATATCCAATCATGAGTATAGACCAATCACTGTCCATGTACCAGTTATTTATACTAATAGTACTCATATTATCCTCCTAAAATTTATAAAACTACGTTCTGGGAACCCACACTTTCTTTTTTCAGGGAATATTAGTAAACAATATTTCAAGAACCCACATCTGTCTAACTATTCTATGCTTTTTAACCCCTAGTTATTCTGAAATAAAATAATTATTAAAAAAATGATTGAACTTTGTTTAAAGAGAAATATTTAATCTAGTGACCTTCTATTTGACATTTAGTAAATATGGGATAACTTTTAGGTGCAATTTAATTTTATTGAAATTGTGATCTATTAGAAGTAAAAACAATTACAATGGAAGTTCTAATGGGTCTAATTTGTTTATACATTTTATCAAAATTTTCTTTACTAGAATGAGAATCAGATAGAAGATTTATCGAACTAATAAATTTAGATTTACTCCTAATAACCAATTTAATAAAATAAAAATTATAATAATCAAGTATCCGATAAATTTAACTTTACTTGAAATAGTTTTAGAATCAAATTCATTTGAAATTTTTTAAATATTTGTAGTTAGTTTCAAAAGTCTTTTATTATATTTAATTATATTTTTTAGTAAAATAATAATTACTCTTCATATTATTATTTTCTTTTTATGTCAGACTTACATATATATCCATTTCATCTATAGTAGGTAAATTTTACTCATCATTAGGGGTTTTGAAATATTCTTCATCTGAGGAATTATCATTTTCATCATCTGATAAAGTTGAATAACCACCTACATATTTAAAATTAAATTTATAATGAAGACATAAATTTGTTAATGATTTAGTAGTAACCTTATCCATGTATCACTTCCCATTATTTGGAATATTTAAAAACAATCCAAATATTTAACAACTTTCATTACTACATTCTTATGTGGAACTATCTAAAGATGTGTCACTTTAATTGGCAGACCAGGTGTCAAAATCTCTTAAGCACTTTCTCCATTTTTAGAATATCTTATTAATTTTTTACATTTTATCTTACGTTTTGGGAAATCTTTTATAATATATCCATTCTTGTTTTATTCATTGAAAATTACTTCCAATGAATCCTTCTTTTCATGTTTTTATTTCTTATATTTTTTATGACTACTCAAAAAATTCATATTATAAAAAATGTATTCATTATCCTTTCAATTTGAGAAAGTGCAATATAAATATAATCTATGCTAATTAAATTTAAATTATTATACTTATTCTATTTAACATGATATTTTGAATCATTAATTACAGTATTAAATATATCAATAGTAGGGTTACCTAAAAATAAAGCAAATAATACACTATTATTTCCCTTTGACTTTTCAGTATCTCTTTTCAGTCTACTTTTATAAATCATTAATGCACCAATTAATTCATCCAAACACAATATTTTCAATTGTTTAGTATCTTAAATAGATGTTCTATTAGATTCTAATTCCTTTGGAATTATATAAATAATATTTTCAATATATTGATATTATGATAACTCTTCCTTACCCAATGATTACAAACTATTTAAAATAGTTATAAAACATTGATTCATTTGAGTGAATAATTCGTAAGGTTGAAAATCAAAGTATTTATTATCATATCTCATCAGAACTATATGGGTTTCCATAATTTTGGGAATTTAAAAATGGGTAATCTCTAAAAATTTTCAAATTCCATTTTCTATTTCAAAAGATGATATTTGGATATAAATGTTCCAAGTATAAGAACATAACAAAGTGTTATGAACTTTATTATTTACCTGATATTAAATCTTTTCCTCTCTAAAAAATGAATAATTTCCTTATCTAGAAATTTATTGTTTGAACTAACTTGATAACATTTTCATCTCTAGTATTAATGATATATGACTTATTGTATAAAAACTAGTAATCACAATCCACTCTATCAAAAATAGGTGGTCTGGTCAGATCTAAATTTTAAAGTGTTTTTACCAGAAAACCTACAATCATTAAAATATATTGTTTTCAAAAACATACTTAATTTAAGGAAATTGAGTTGAAATTCTAGTAAAATAATAAAAATTCAGAATAAATTCAGAATCAATTAGAAAATTAATATAATAGAAAATGTTGTCCAATGGTAGGAATTAAATGAAAATATAATTGGGTATAAATTGTTGTTTTAAATGTATATTATGATTTTCATCTTATACATGTATTAAGTTGATTGGATTTGGGAATTAATGATTTAAATAGATATTAGTGTACAAAAATGTATGAAGTAGAAATATAAAATGTATGAAATATATTTAGACACACAATAAATTATGAAATCAGTATTTCAAAAAATACTGATGAAAGAATTTATGCCCTAAAAATTTAAACTATCAATATTATAGTAATTACTATAGAGGAATAAACACAACAGAAATAAAAAAATTAATGTAGATTATTTTTTTAAAATCTTATACTACTAGTAAAAAAACAGTTTTTAAAGGATATATTCAAACCACACTTTAATCCAAAGTTTATGGTGTTTATATAATATAGAATCTAGGTATTCATGAATTAAAAACTTCATAATGTATCCTAGATTTTTGAAACCCATCAGTAGTTTTCTCTTCCTATCCCTAGAATATATAAACTAAACATATTAGAGGAATAATTATTCTACACACACCATAAATACTAGTGCTCTATCCTCCTAGATAAATAATCCCTTAATCCATATGATTAATAGTTATTATGTATTACCTTCCAAAAAATATCTATAACTAGATGATAGTTAAAAGAAAATTTACAATATAAATACTTAGACATTTATAATTAAAACCTTTCAATGATATATCTTAGAAAAAGAACTTATAGATAAAATAATTACACTGATCAGAAGCACTCTCATCAATAAGAAATTACAAGGAATCAAAGTGTACAAAAACATTCATAATTATTATAAATTTCATATATGATTCTAACAATTAGGGTTAAAATATATTGATAGATATCATTACAATAAACTCTAATATTTGGATTTTTGAAAACCCAATGTTAGTTTTAATTTCATCGACATCAACTTTTCCATCTAATGACAAACTCATCATGTTACTTCATATACCAATGAGTTCTTTAGGCATTATTACAATACATAAAAAATATGAGAAATGTATTATGTTATGAAAGCATTAAATGCCATATTTTTTAATCCTAATTTTATTCTATAGTATTTCAGTTACCAGAGAACATTCTTCACAAGAATAATAATGTGATCAAAAACATGTAAGATTAATTTTTTATGAAGTTTATTATGATTTAAAAAATAAAAATAAAAACGTGAGTCATAAACTCAACCATTGAGTCTAATAAAATGGTTTTTTAATTATCATTTATATATTTTTTTAATGTGTTCATTTTATTTTTTAATATAAAAATAAGTTACTAAGATAAAAATTAGTTATCACACTAAAAAAATTATTTCTCAACTAATTGTATTTTTTTTCTATTATGTATTACTATTTTAATAAATTAAACTAATAAAATTTAAATGATAAATATAAAAAAAACTTTATAAAAAATACATCAAAACTCATTTAATTATTAATTGATTAGAAATATGATTAAAAATAATTATTAACCATATAAATCCACTGTATTCCTTAGAAATTACCTTAAACATAAAACCGTGTTACTTGTCATAGAGACTTATTCCATGATTGGTAGCCCTTGGTTACAAAAATGTGTGCCACGTCCTCCATTTCCCAGAGGAATTTCTAAATAACTTTCAAGCCCTCTATGTGAGTATTATCCACTGCCTAAACTTTTATTATCCATATTTCTCATATAAAACACCCCCAATTATATTATTCCCACAATAATATAATGAAATAAATATCAT
This sequence comes from Viscum album, assembly GCA_963277665.1. Taxonomy (NCBI): domain Eukaryota; kingdom Viridiplantae; phylum Streptophyta; class Magnoliopsida; order Santalales; family Viscaceae; genus Viscum; species Viscum album. Next base: position 2,001,312,581 of record OY728119.1, on the reverse strand, counting down.
TATTATACAAAATGTTATTATTGTGTGGTAATAACAATTATATGTCTCCCTTCCATCCATGGGGAAATAAAAACACCATCATGCTATCTGCGGACTACCATCTTCGTGAATGTGTTATTTTATTTTACATCATGAACATACAAGGATTGATATAATAATGTATTTAATAAATAAAAATAATATTTATTAAATGAATAATATTATATTAAAATATAATAGGTATTCTATTAACATCTAAATAATTATTAATATAAAATATTTTGTTCATTGTAAATGACAAAGACAAGCAAGTCATCGATTTCATCTTCATAAATCACTACTAAAAATATAATGTAATAAAATTATAATTTTATAAATAATTCTATAAAATATATTAAAATACATTAAATAATATAGTAATGATTAAATTTTAATCAATTTACAGGGATTGACATTTACATTAAAAAGTGTGTGTAGAACAATCAAAATCACTAACATATGACGATGAAAATAAACAATATCTAACTAATAAATTTATAAAGAATGATTATAATTAATTTATAAAAAATATAATATATTTGAATAAGGTCATTGAATAAGTAATCAATATTTTTATGTTTATCACATAGGATTTTAGAACACATCCAACTAAGCAGGAATCCAAGGCAATGGGATTTTTTTAACTCAATCATCATTCATTGAGTTATGATTACTCATCTTAAACATTATTATTATAATTTGGATAAAATATAACTTGTGAATTATTAATATTATATTTATTCTTATATTTATAGGTATTTACATTAATTTCTCATAAAATCCTTTTAAACGATTCTTTCTTTAAAAATACGACTTTTGTAATGGTTTATTCATTTAAATTTCATTTCATTGAGGCATGTTTTCATATCATAAACATATTTTTATTTTATATTATTTAATTAAAAAGCAATTTATCTTCTATTATTACTAATAAATTTTCATTCATGTGATTTAAAATTATTTTCAAGAATCCCTCCTTCAAATTATTTTGATTCATTTGTAGCCAAAATTATAAGGTCTTTCTTGTCTTAATTTCATTTATTTGAGAGATAATCCATTTTCACCAGTTATTGTTATTTATATGGTTCATATAATACCATATGGATTTATTTTATAATAATTTTAATAAAATTTAATTTGATTTAAAAATCCATTTCAATTTCTCTCCTTAAAAGTATTTTTATTCAAAGGTTACCAAATCTTTAAGGAGTTTTCATCTCAAATTTCATTTTTTAGATAAGTTCAATATTATGATCCTACTATCATTTATATTCTATATATATACTTCCTATTTTAAATATTTAACTGTAAAAATAATTTTATTCATGTTATTCAAATTTCTATTTTAATATTTGTTTATCTAATGGTTGGATTTAATGGTTACCAAAGTAATAAGGGTTTTTGAAAACTCAATTTCATTTTCTCAGTTATAAGGTTAATTAATAAGATTCATTATTATAATAATATTCTATTCCAAAATATGATTTTATTTCATTTAGTTTACACTTTCTATTATTTGTATTTACAATTCTTTCTCAAAAACTCCTTTTTTCCAAAAAATGTTTACTTCAAAGATTATAATATTCGTAAGGGATTTATCAATTAAACCTTCTTTTCCTTGAGCCATATTTTTTCTCCCTTGACTATGTTATTGTAATTTTGCTATATTATTCCATTTATTTACTTCATATCATATTTTATATTTCTCTTAGTGACTGAAATATTCTACTTTTATGAATTTATTTCATTAAAAGAATATTATGTTTTCAAAAATAATTCCCATAATCTCTAAAAATCTATTTCTCTTCTATGTCTATATTATTTATTTCAAAAAATGTTTTTATTTCTTATTTTTGAACACAAATATGAATTATTTCACATGATATTCAGTTTTGTCATTAAACCTTTTCGAAATAATGTTTTATTATTTTATTTATTATGTGGGTTTGAATAATGTTATATTAAAATATTAAAAATGTTTTATTTATGATCAAATATTTTATATAACACTCTAAATTTGTGAAAATAAGAATTATTTATTCTCAAGGGTGAATTATTTTGGTTTCTTTATAAATTATTTTGAAAAATTATTCATTTAAAATTCATAAAAATAACATTGAAAGAGACCTATAACTCTATCATTTTACCAAAATGTTAAAAGTGTTTTATGAAATATTTTTTTTATTATTTCAATTTTATTTTCATCTTTATAAAAAAAATACATCTCCTATGTATTTATGTTTCATAAATCACCATATAAATTCTTAGTTGAGATACTCTTTTTGGGTGATTGAATTTTTATTTTCAACCGATCCAACTATTGAGTCCATGTTATGTGATACCATTTAGAAATGTTATAAAACCCATTTTACTTGTATGAGTTCTACATGATATGATATATGATTTATTTTTTAATTCACACATCTATATGAATTATAATTATGTTACAAATGGGGTTATATATATCTCTGCAACGGATTGGTTAAATACTTATATATCAAAAGATAATGTTGTTGAGCATGGACCAGATTATGGTAAAATATATTCACAAGATTGATCATGGAAATGATTGAGGTTATATATGTTTACAAGAATGAATATGGTCCCAGTTTTTGTTATCCACGTTCAGAAGATTGATAATGGACCTGATTTTATTTATCTGTGTTCATAGGATTGAGTTTGGTTTTAATTGCGATTAGATGTTCTTATAAGATTACGCATAGATCTATTTGTGGTTAGCTATGTTCACTAGACTGCTCATGGAAATTATTGTGGGTATCTATGTTCAAAATGTTATGAATTCCTATGATTATTATTATAAAAAATTTCTATATAATATACCTATGAAATACCCCATAGATCATAATTATTGTCTCATATTTTTGGACTCTGATTCCATGGTATATGATTAATTATTTGTGGTTATATTTCGTTTTATCAATACATTTACACAACTCTTATTGTTCCATATTTGTCACATGTTTTTTATATTCTTACAATCTAACCTCTTAATGAACCTTTGATATGATTTTCTCTTACATAGTATTTTATATCACTTTTTTTACCCATATCTGTAGTGAATTACATGAATGATTATTCATAAAATAATGTCTAATATAGAGATATTGTGGGATATATTGAAGTAATTATGTGAAATAATATCTTTAAATAGTTAATATAAAAAGACACTAAATCTTTGGTTATTAGGGTTCTTTGATTATTTATGAGATTTCATGTTTAAATTACAAGAATTATGTGAAATATATATATGTTTTTATTGGTTCATCTCACTTGGTATCAAAACCGGTATGTATGGTTTGTGGTTTTAGCACTGGGTTTGAGAGTGCGGGTCTAAAGAATCACATTTATAAAGAAATAAATCCCTAAAAGAAGAATAATTTGACATGAAAATCAAATTTCTATAGATATAAGAGAAAAATTCCATATGAGATAGAGAAATTGAAGAATGTAACATAATTACAAGAACATAGTCAAAAAAAATATTATGACCCAAGAAAATGGAAATTGTGTCAACAAAAACATGGACTTTTTAATAAATTTTATTTTAAAATAAATAATTTATAAAAAATTGAAAATGTAAGTTTAATTTGAAAAACAAGAAAAGTTTCATAAGAATATTTAAGAAAAAAATTTACGAAGAATATGAAACAAATACAATCATACAGAAACTATTAAAAAGACATTTTTTTAGAATTTATAAAGAGAGTGAAAGTCAATAAAAAATGATATTAAGAAATCATTAGAGTATGGAGAAGGAATTATATAAAATAAATAGCATTTACCTTAAGGAGATAAAATATATGGATCTTTAGAGAGATAATGAATATAATTTCCCAAAATAAAATCTTATTCATAGATAATCATAAATAAAATGTGATATTGGAAAAGAAAATTATACAATTTATTTTTATTTTGTTTAAGAATAAATTGAGAAAATGATTAGGAGAATGAATTTAAAATCCATAGAAACAAAATAAGAATTAAAATATAAATTATAATCTTCTATAATTTACCAAACTGATTAGAATAAAGTTCATTAGAGATGATTATAACTCAATGAAAGAAAATTAAATTAATAAATACCATTACAAACATCATAATTTATGAAGTAAGAATAATTTTAAAATTTGATCATGAGAAAAAAATTTAAATACCTAAAAAATAAATAAATAATAAAAAATAATATAGTAATTTGATATAATAAACCAAACATAGAATAATATATTAAAATAATAAAATTCACAACTCAATTAATGGAGATTGAGTCCACAAAAACCCTTATATCTTTTTATAATAAATGAATCAAATGAATATAAAGGAGGAATCATGAAATAGAGTTTTAAATAACATTAAATAAAATTTAATACTTATAAGGTAATTCAAAGGGATAATTAGTACACCATATAAATGAAAATTTGATGTATAATATGAAACATTCTTTAATGAAGAGAAATTGTGATGAAAGACACTTACCTTGAATTATTGTTTGGTCAAACATACCATAAAAACCTTTATAATAAACTAATACCAATTAATAATATATTTAAGAACACGATTTATGTATATTACCTTTTATATTAATCTTTTATAATCATTTATTATATATTTATTATTTATTTTTAGTTTGAATTGATCATCTATTATTGTTAGTTTTAAATATTCATTATCCGTTTCAACATGGATTTCCCAATCACCAGTCCATAATCATAATTACATCATTTTAATAATATTAAAGGTACTATAATATAAATAACATAATTATTTATGACTTTCTAGGTTAATTCTAAGGGTGTTTTGGGAATGGATCTCCAAGATGAAATCTATAATGTGCTTGTTTCACAATTTTTAACAAACATTATGTTTTATAATAATAAAGAGAAAAATATTAATATTATAATTTCAAAACTATAAATAAAAAATTATTTAATTATTATTATTATATATCATTACTATTATTTTTTTCATTTCAATCCCTGATAAAATTTTATAGCTTCGTCCATGTGGGTGGTTAAACTGACCAAAATAAGAATATAAAATTATTAATGAATGAGTATGATTATGAAGTTATTTTTTTATTATATATTTATTTTAGAAGCCTAATTATTTCTTATATGTTATTAATGTGTTAAATTATAAGTGTTAAGTGGTTTAAGTAGATTATTAGTGAAAATTAATTATAATAATCCATTAATTATGAAGAAGAAATCATATATTCTCTTGGATGACTTCATGGTTTTAGAGAAATTATTGAATTATCATGATACAAAAAAATGTGATATAGTATTATTAAGGAGGGAATTTATATAGGTTTTCAATAGAAATATAATGGAAAGTTGTGTGATGAAGTGGGGAGAGTAGGTGTCCTATGAAGTGAGCTTCGGTCGGTTCCTCGACCCCCTCTCCCTATGGTTCCCCCTATATCTCAGGATCCGAAGAAATGGGAATTGGTGGATGGGTTTCCAGCCATCTCTCTTTCGGAAGTCGAACTCTCTGAAGCATCTCATTATCACCTCTTTTCCCTTATTGCAATGTTTGGAAATGATCGTCCTTCATTGGCGGTTTTTTCATGATTTGTTGAGTCGTAGGATGTTTCTAGGGTGGCAGTAGTTTCTATTCTCTCCAAGAAATCCTTCTTTATCCATTTATTCTCTGAATTGGACTTCATTCAAGCCTGGGCCAGGGAGGGCCGTTCTTGTGGTCATCAGATATTCCTTCTCCTTCGGTGGTCTCTAGATGCTCATTGGGGAAATGACTCTTCTTTGGCGGCCCTTTGGATTCATCTCACTAGGATTCCTCTTCCCTTCCAGAATTATGCAGTCCTGAAATCAATTAGAAACGCTTTGGGTATCTTTCCTTATGCTGATGTTGCTACTCTCAGGATGGATAATACTATGGCGGCTCGTATTTGTGTGGAGTTTGATCTGGAATCTCCTCTTCCGCATAGAATTCATCTGAGTGCAGGAATAAATTTCTCGTTATGGGAAAATATTAATTTCCCCCAGTCTCCTGGTTTTTGTTCTCTATTCAAACCTCAAGGGAATTCTGATTCTTTATGCAGGAATCAAGTGGTTCATGTTAGGGAGTCATATGAACCTCATCTTCAAGTGTGTGAGCATCCTCCTTCGATTTCTTCTATGGTTCAGGACCTTGTGTCTTCTGGGATTTCAGAGGATGTTACTTTGGTAGAGGAGGTATCTGGTGCAGGGCATTCGGTCGAAGAGAATATTTTGGTTCTGTATTTTTCTTCTCTTGGCCAAACGCTTCCGTGTGATAAGGGTAATGATATTCCTCTAGGGATTGATACTTCAAATCTTGCTTATCCACTGGTGGTTCCATAGAATATTTCGGTTGGTTCTGGCATTGATGTAGTGGGTGTTCCCTCGTGTTCAGTAGATCAAGTGGTTATCTCCCCTACTTTGGTTTGTATTCAGGAGTTTCCAATGGTTAATTATTTTGATCTGGATTCTAAGGCTCTGGTTTCTGTTTCCCCACTCCCTCTTAAAATCTTGGACATTTCCTCTATTCCCGATGATAGTACTCCTATTCTGAATTATTTCAAGGCGTTGGAGGATTTTGGAGAGGACTCTATAAAACCATCATCAGTTCGGGGTGTTTTTAAGTCATTCAAGCACAATATTCCTCCCAGTAGCATTGAAACTCGTTCCAGATCCATGTCATGAATTGAAGGATTAGGCCAACAGGGCATTATCACATTATCTTTATGACTAACTACATTATATGGAATGCCAGGGGTCTAGGATCCTTGGCCAAGAGGCAATTTATTTTAAAGACTGTGAAAAATGAAAAGGTTTCTTTATTGGTCATCCTTGAGCCAAAGATTAAACCTAATTTCAGCAAGGAATTGGCAGTTGGTTTGCATTTGAATAATTTTATGCATGGTTATCCTAATAATAAACATATTTGGCTATTTTGGAATGATTCCATCAGTGTTGACTTAATTGAGACCTCCAGTCAGCATCTTTCCATTAATGTTAATAGCAATGAGGTTTCTTACTTTATGTCTATTGTTTATGCTAGTTGTGATCCTGTTCTAAGGAATGATTTATGGGTTTCTCTTTCTGCCTTCGACTCTTGTTCTACTACTTAGTTTATTGGAGTGGATTTCAATACTATTATTGATTCGTCTGAAAAAAGGGGGGGAGGAGTATATCCTAGTAATGGTATTAAGGATTTTCTTTCTATTATCACATCCAACCATCTTTTGGACTTGGGTTTCTCTGAAGATGCTTATACTTGGTGCAATAATCACAGGGGCGGTAGCAGAATTTGGAGCAGACTTGATAGGTGTCTTGGGAATTTCTAGGCCATCTCTGATTTCTCGGGTTCCTCTATCACTCATCTTTAAAGATCCTTATCTGATCATTCTCCTCTCCTTCTTCATGTTCATGTTGCTGGTGAGATCAGGAAGGGTTTCTTTTATTCTAGTCGTTGGTGTCAATAGGAATGCATTAGAGAGTTGGTTCAAGCTTCTTGGAATATTCCTGTTCAGGGTTTTGCTTGGGTTTCTCTTCATAACAAACTAAGAAGACCTAAGGCATCCATTATCTTATGGATCCTTCAGATTCCTGATGAGGATATTATCTTGGAAACTCTTCAAGAGTAGATAAAACTTCTTGATATTCAGTTATAACTTCAATGCGATGATGACAAACATATACTTTTCTCTAGTAAGATTCAACGACTGGAGGAGATTTTTCATGATCTTAAAACTTCTACTAGAGAGAGAGCAAAAGATAATTGGATTATGGTTGGTGACAAGAATACTTTCTTCTTATATGCTTGTATTAGGGAGAAACAGTTTTTTGGTAAAATTAGTCTTCCTCTCCCTGATGGGTCCTTTTCCAATGATGCTGGTGTGGTGGTCCCTTTGGCTGTGTCTCACTTCTCTTAGGCTTTTTCGGGACAATGACAAGATATTGAGGCTTCTTCTCAGGCTTGGTCATCCCCTAATTCTATTTTTGACAATGTTCCTTATTTTGTCTCCGATTTAGATAAGCAAAGGTTGGAGTCTCTTCCAGGAGAGGAGGAGGTTCTTGAGGACATAACGACTCTTAATACTGAAAGCACCCCTGGTCCTCATGGTTTTCCTGGAGCTTTTTATTCTGATGCTTGTCTTATTATCAAAGAGGATGCAGTTTTTTCTATTTGAGATTTTTTCAGGGGTGTCCCTTTACCTAGAGTTGCTTCAGCTACAATCCTGGCTCTTATTCCTAAAGTCCAACAGCTGAGTGGTTTTGGGAAATTTAGGCCCATTAGTATGTGTAATTTTTCTTATAAAGTGTTGGCCAATATTCTAAACAAAAGTTTTCCCCTATAACATCCTCTATGGGTATCTAAATAACAACATGACTTTATTAAAGGGAGAGGTATTCAGGGCGCTATTGGTCTTTCACAAGAAATGATTGCTGATATTGATAAAAGAGTGATTGGAACTAATGTTATGGTTAAGACTGACAGAGAAAAAGCCTATGATTTGATGGATTAGCCTTTTCTCATTAAAATGCTCAGAAGATGTGGTTTTTCTGTTTAGGTTGGTGATCTATTCTTCATGTGCTTTTCTTCTCCTTGGTTCTTTATTTCCTTAATGGGGAAAATGTTTGGTTTCTTCAAATAATAAAGGGGCTTGAGACAAGGTGATCCTACATCTCTGAGCTTATTCATTCTAGCCCAGGATGTTCTTAGCAGAAATCTTAATAAGAGTCTTGATATTGGCTTGATTTATCCCTTTAAAGGGCGGTACAACTTCTCTGGTATCTCACAAATATTTTTTTTTCTGATGATATGTTATTTTTCCTCAATGCTAGTGCCAATTCTATTTGAAATTTCAATTTGACTCTTTCTAATGATTGAAATAAAGCTGGTCAGCGTGTCAATACCAAAAAGTGGTGTTTTTATCTCCAACACGTGTTCTTCTAGGAGATCTGTGCTCATTCAGAATACAATTGGTTTGGCCAAGCAAAGTTTTCCTATGGAATATTTGGGAGCCCCTTTATCTAATGGGAGAGTCAGAATTTTCCATTTTGATTCCATTGTGTCTAGAATTATGGGAAGGATCCAGAATTAGAAGAGTTATTTTTTATCCTCTGGGGGGAAGGATCACTTTGGTCAAAATTGTTCTCTCTTCCATTCCTATGTATGTGTTATCTGTGTGTAGACCTCCTAAAGAAGTGATTAGGAATATTGAAAGGCTTCTAAATTGCTTCATATGGGACTCACATCCTGAATGACGTCATCATTGGGCTAGTTGGTCCGGAATAGCAAGACCTTTTCAGGAGGGTGGTTTTAATCTCAAAGGTGTTGATGATAATATGCAGTGTATACAGGCTAAATTGGTATGGGAGGCTATTTCTGGGGTTTCTCTTTGGTCTGATTTTATCAAGAGGAAATACGGGGAATTCCCTTTTTATTGGGTTGATAGTGGTAATGGTTCTCATCTTTGGAATTTTTTAAAAAGTCATGTTTCTCCTATTTTGGAGAATTCTCACTGGATTGCATGGCGTGGTGAATTTTCTTTCTGGAAACATAATTGGGCTGGTTCCATTCTGTTTTATCCAAGCTGTCCAGCCTTGAATATCACTATTAGGAAGGAAAGTGCATACCCACTGTTCACTGATACAGTGTTGAATGAGGTTCAAAAGGATGTGCTATGTAATATCTATTTATCTGAGGATCCAGACAATTGTTACATTATGTCTTCTTCCACTGGTAATATGTCATGCTCAACTTTTCATTCTATGGTTCATCCATCCCCTATTTTGCACGGTTTGGACAATAGAATTTGGTGTAAAGAACTTTCTCCTAAATTTATTTTTCTTCTCTAGAGAATCAGTAATGGTTCTATTCCTACTAATGATAATATTCAACGGATTTCAATTCCTTTTGTTTCGAAATGTAAATGCTTCTTATTCTCTCATTCTGAAAATGTTTTTCATCTTTTTTGCAAAAGTGATTGGGTTGTACATCTATGGGTTCATGTTACTGGTTTTCCGGATTTTAGTGGGTGCGTGGATACAGTGGAATAATTTCTTGAAGCATGATGGAATTATCAAGAGAGGGGTTCTGTGAAAGCCAAGGGGTGGTCTTTACTCATCCTTGCTGCTTGTTAGACTTTATGGGAAACACGGAATGCTGCTGGTCATCATGGCACCCGTCCTAACTTGCAGTACATCAAATTTAAATTTTTGAACCTTCTTTCTTCGTTTGTGCAACAATGTAAATGTGCAAGTATTTCTCTGGTTCTACATTATTTTGTTTCATCCGATACTTTGACAGATGCAATAATTTCTAGGCAGAGGTCTTCTGGTGTATGGGTGCGATGGCATCCTCCTATCAATGGGCTTAAATTAAATACCGATGGTTCTTGTGTGCAAGGAGTTAGGCGTAGTGGCGGTGTTGTTAGGGATGATCGTGGTTCGGTTGTTATGGAATTTTCTACTTTATTTGGGGAGGGTAATTGGGTGGTGGATGAGGAATTAGCGCTTCTTCAAGGTCTAAAAATGTGTAGGGAAAGATCTATCCGTCTATCTGAAATTGAATCATATTCTGCTATTGTGATTAATGCCCTGGAAGGTAAAGTGGATTGTCCCTGGAATATTACTTATTCAATCTGTTCTTATAAGGCTTTCATTCATTCAAACATGTTGGTTCTCCATACAAGGCGTGAAGGTAATATGCTGGAAAACTTCTTGGCTTCTAAAGGCAATCAAAATGAAAGGCTTCAGATTTTTTCTAGCACATGCTTTCTTCCTATTGAGTGTTCTACGATTGTCCGAGGGGATGACCTCGGTCTTCATCATTTTCGGCCCCTGTGAACTGTTTATCTTGTGTTATTTCCTGTATTTCTCTATCTTTTAATAAATGTTTATAATTTTCAGTCAGTTATAGAAAGGGGGAAAATATATTTTTTATAAAAAATATCTTTTCAGCTAAATATGAATTTATTCTTATTCTATGAAAAGTAATTATAATTATTATAATTTTATTTAATTTATTTTCAAATAATATTAATAAAAATAATAAAAATAATGATTTAATAGTTTTTAATTTAATTTATTAAGATGAAAATACATTGTACAATTTTTTTTTTAAAATTATCTCTTTTTAACATTAAATGATTTGATTATTATTAGAAAAAAATTAATAATAATTCTATAAATCTTAATTCGTATATATATACATAAATAATACATTTAATTAAATTTATTACTGAAAATACGAGAAATGTAATCTTTAAATAAAAACATATAATATACAATGTTTTTAAATAAAATATATTTCATTGGCCATAAATAATTAAATCTATTTTCCTTATAGTTACTTAATTATTTCATAGATTTTATTTATTTAATTAAATAATAATTCATTTTTATCAATATGTTTCTATTAATCAATTTTATTGAAATAACTCTTTAAAAATTACTATGTTTAACAACAATTAAAATTTCATAAAAATGACTTCTTTAGAATAAAAATTATTTTCCAAATTTATTAAATTTATTTAGGATAAATTATTTATAATGAAAGTTTATATAATTTTAACCTCAAAATAATATTTCTATTTATTAATAACATATCTATGATTCTAAAATAATAATATGTTAACTAGTATTATACCCAATAATAATATAACCTTTAATAATGGTTATCAAATGACTATATTACCACCATAACATCTTATAAATTCATTAAATTTTAACTTTAAAAAGAACACCTCTCAATCCTATAGGTTTTACTTGGACATTGCAAAATGATTTCTCCTTTAATGATGTTCTTTCTCATTGTAGGTTTTGGTTAAATAATAGTGATTCTCAAGGTTAAAGATGATCAAGATGATTTCATAGTTGTAAAGATATTATCCAATTCTATTAATTATCTCTTTTTAATATATGAAATTTTATGGGATTTACTTACCAATGGTATATAATATTCAATGACATAAAAATTCGAATCCTATACTTTTATTATAATGTTTAATTATAAATGAATAAAGTGGTTTTATTTTGAATCATCTCTTGTATGATTTATTTTTAGTAATGTTTCTATTTATTATAGAGAACAAAAAAGGTAACATTGTGAAAAAAATTCTTGATTAAAAATTGGATGTTATAAGATAGAAAGTTGTCCTCATAAAATTTTATTCAAATATAGAAACTAATAATATTATAATTCATTTTTACTCTTCTGATCCTCTCATTTACCTTTTACTGGGATTCCAATGAGGTTCTACAGTTGTGATAGCATTATCATGTCACTCGGGCATCATTTATCTCTCCTTATCTATTTTTTATAGTATTATTGCTATTTATATTGACTATATTATGGCTATCCCTTAGAATTTTTCCTCACCACATTTTGAACTTTCTTTTTCTCCACTACATTCTTATTTCCCGTTTTCAAGATAGTTTTTCTAATTCCTTGGGAAAAATTATTCCTTTAGACTTGGGGTTTATTCCTTCACATTTAACATTACTATATCTCTTATATATTCCCTTTTTGTCTCACCCAATGTGATAGAAACTATTTTGGTATTTTAGGAGGTTCTTTAAGTGGGTTGGGATTGTTTCATGTCATGATTGTTTGGGTTCTTCAGTTATTTTAGTTCTAGGTTTTGGTTATATGGGGTTTTTTACATGGTCATGGGTCTTTAAGGCCCCATTAATCATTATGAATCCTCATGATACCTATACTAATGAATTAAAGCCCATTTTGGATTTTTTTGTGGTTTTAATAGAGGTTTTGGGATGTAAGGGGGTGAGAACTTGATAATGTTTCAGGAGGCACTTCCTATATCTGGATTTAGTGAAATTTTTTATTGGAGTTGGTTTCCTAGAGATTTGTTTTTTTGATGTTTCTTCATGGATGATAAATTGTAGGTAGGTTCAATTAAAATAGTTTTGGTACCTATGGAATTGGTTGATGGTCCTTGAAAATGTCATTGCACAATGTTGATGTCAATCCCTCTTATACTATTCTATAAAATCATGGACTATCATGCATCTCTCTATTTGGTCGAATGTGGTAGTCTTCAAAGAGGTTTTAAGATTTAATATTTATATAGTCAATGGTATTCTAGGAATCACATCATTCATTAACATATATCCTTCCTTTGGATTCCTAGTAGTATTTCTATTCCAAATGTTTTTTATGGTCCAACATTAGTGGATAAAGTAATTCAATGTTGGTATTTTGATCATATGATAGACACTATGATTGGGTGGATATGTTTTGGGTTTTGATTATTTTATACCCATATTATGATGGTCTTTGAAATGTTTTACATCATCTAGGAAACCTTCTATATTTATTCATTAATATATAGTTTTTGTTCATCTATCTATTCTCTTTCTACATTAGATGTTATGATTTGTTGTTGATGATTCAGAGGTTTGAGTGGATATGATCCAGTGATGATTCATTATCATGGTGTTATTTCATATTAGTGAGTATATTTTACATGTTGGGAAATATTTATAGGGTTGGCCTCAAGGTACTATATTTATTCAAGGATCATGGTATATTGATGACATTTGTTCAGGGGATTCTGTTTTTTTAAATTGAAATTAGAAAATCAATTTTTTTTATGTAGTGGTTATTTTTTATTATTGTCCTTTGATATGAATTCTTGGCTGAATAATATGGTCCCCACACAACATAATAGGTTCATTTGAAAATTTAAAAAGGATTGGGAGGAAAAATATTTAGTAATATTTATATAGATAGGGTGGATTGTCAAGTTTCTGATGGAGTAAGATATGTGTTGTCCAAAATCAACTATGTAACGACACTAAGAGAGGGGGTAAATCAGTGTACCCAAATATTATTGACTATAATTTTCTATTTTAATTATCATATACTAAATATCAAACCTCTATATCAGTTAATAACTATGGATCAATTAATTTTACATCTATACTTTTCTCTTCATGCACTTTATAATCAAACAACAATAACAATACACATTGATTTACAAGATTTGTCCTTGAAAGCTTACTCCTTTCTAGGTTCGGGTCAAGCTCTATAAATTGAAGTAATAAATAAAAAATGGGTGAGGGATGATAGTATAATGTGTAATTTTCATCATCTAATCCTAAAAGGATTTATATATTACATTACACAACTGTCATGAAGGATAAATTCCATGCTCTTCTTATGTCATACACTAACAACAACCTCCAAGATTTTATTTAGCCTCATGTTGGTTTGGTATTGTTGGATTATAATAGTAGCACCCATTTTTCATGGAACATAACTTGAAAAAATGAATAATTATTCAACTACAATGATATAATTTACAACTCTCTATATATTATGGCCTTGTTCTTCACCTTAATTAGAACGATTAGTGTTTAAGTATTTCTAAATATATTACACTATCTAATTTACTTAGGATCCTCGACATAATGATGATTTACAAAAGCAGTTTTAATATATTCTCTTTTTAATCTCCTTTTATGATATGAGGATATAATGGGAATATTATTATTGTTTAATGTATAGGTTCACTCCTGGATTAATCATGATCTTCCTTCGATACATTGAACGTGTTATCTGAGTTACAGTAGTATCAAATTATCCATTGACTTTTTAGAGTTTCTTCTAAACAATATTTAATTAAGGATTCACACACACTATTATTTTATCTATATTTCATAAAATATTTATATTCATAGATTATTGTGACTACATATTTTCAATAATAGTTAAATAAACTGAATTGAATTCACGTAGACATTCACATTTTTAATATCATTCAATATTCAAGTCAATGTCTCCATATTAAATATCTTTAAGATTCATATGTATTCCCTTATTCATTATGAATTTGAAATATCAATTATTTTTCTCTAAAAAACCTATATATATTATTATTTATTTTAAATTTTCCATGTGTGCATGAGATCATTAATTGGGACATGGAATAATGACTCATGTAATTGAATTTCATCTTAAAACATCATCCCGAATTAGCTTCAACATGATTCAAAATCTCAACATGGATTATAATTTATTTTAATTATCATGATATTTAAATACATAAATAAAATTTTAGATCATCGTTTGAATTATTTATTTCTTTAGAAAGAAATATTCAAAAAAATCTATTTTCATCCCTTAGATATCTCAAATTTTCACTAAGCATCGGACATAGTGTTAACCTTATGAGTTACACAACCTTCCAAGTCTCAAGAACCTTCAGAGTCTCATAAACATTCTATGTTACTCAAAATTTGAAGTTGAGTTAACCTTAAAGGATACTTATCAACCTTTCATGCATATTTTTACCTTCTAAGATATAAAGTTAACCATTCAATAAACAAGTTAACCTTCCAAGTGACCAGTAACCTTATGAGTTGGTATCTCAACCTTCTGAAATAGATAAAACTTTGGGGTTTTATAGAACCTTACAAGATTCATTGTTAACCTTCTATAAGTATTCTAACCTTCTAGGTTTTTTAGTTTAACATTTCATTAAAAGGGATAGATCATGACTTATCAATGTTCATCATATATTCTAGACATCTCTAATATTTTTATTTAGTATAATTTTTTCTAAATTCACTTCAATAATATCAAAACCTCTTTAGATAATCCCAAGGGCTTCTTAATCACTTAAAATATTCTCTAAAAATCATCCAATGATTTTATTTCACCAGATGAATGAGTTGATATTCTTGGTTCTATATGGATAGACTTTATACACCATTAACTAGTGTTGCTTCCTAAATGTTGACTCATTAATCCTCCCTCTAATCAAATACATTCGAACACCATTTAAATTTTTTTGTAGATAATACCACTCTGTAGTCATCAATACTTGTCATGAACTTAAATAAAAGCACATCAATCATCAAAAGAAAGGGGATACTAATTGAATCTATCCAACTAATATATTCTATATAATAATAGAACCATCATCAATCTCATTCCCTATAAATACACATAGAAAGGATCCATAAAATCTAAAAAATTCCGACTAATTATTATCTTATGTCTGGGTACACTTATTAAAAAAATACAATCCAATCATTTGAAAATTCAATATACTAATTTTTTTTATAGAATATAATCATATTATATTACTCAGTGTATTTATTCTTATATTAGATAACTAGTATTATACGAAGAAAATTAATAATAAATTATTTTTCATTTTTAGACACAAATGATAAATTTTTATGGAATAATATATCTCAATAATGGATTATATAACTATTTGAGTCAATAAATCCAATATCAGCAATGAATGATGACTACTATACCACAAAAAACACATTTCACCCTATAATAGATTTGGTAACTTGGTCTTGTAATCTAAAAACATTTATCAAATGTTTTATCATTAAGGGTATTTATACTTTTTTTGAAATAAAAATCCTTGGATATTTGTCTATGTTTTTTACAAAGTTAAAAGAATAGTAAATTTCATTTAAAGGTGAATAACCCATGAAGTTTACAGAATGAGTTTATAAAGATATATGTTGTCCATCTCAAGTGGAAGCTAATGTTAGATTATCATAGTTCATAATATTTAAGGATAGAATAAATAAATATGTATAAGGTTATTGTAAAAGAAAAAATTTATATTCCTTTAAAATATTTAAAGAAATTAAAAGTGATGAAGTGATCAAATTGGTAATAAAATAACTAAAATCTAATCAGATCAATATAAATGATATCTTATCCAATAAATATATCATTATCATATAGAGTATTGGATGATATAAAAACTTGTGTGGAGAGATTTATAATAAATTATTAATATTCTTTCATAATTATTTTTTGAATATATATTACAAATTGTGGAATATATACTTATACAAGTGTTACAACCAAGTACGAAAATTTTATCTCATATGAGTTATAATATGTGAAAATTCTTAATGATCAAAAAATAATGTATAATAATTAAATTATTTATCAAGGATAATCCTAGTAATAAAATTTAATGAAGATACAAAAATTCAATCTTTGTAAATTTCTTTAAACTAACAGAAGGCATATTTACTATAAAATATCTTATATTGAAAGGAAATATTCTACATATAGACTATTTTAACACACTAAATTGAATCATTGAGTCCATTATAGGGGGACACATGAATTAAATTATTATCCCTTATATGATAGAGGCTACCGAGAAGTTTCAACAATTTATTTAATGTCTTGGCATGTCTTTACCCTCCACCAGAGTGAATAAAAAAAGATAAATAACCAATATTGTAACAATATAAAATACAATTAGGTGGAATAATAAATATTAAATATTTAAAAATCAGTTGAAACGATATAAATAATCAATATTAAAATAAGATACAGTAAGATATCACCCACTTGACTGATCATGTGCATAAATAATGGTATAAAAGTACAAGGTGGATCTAATAAATTTTAAACAACTTGGTACACCATTCCATTATATATTAAAATTAAAAGAAACATTTATCAAGGATGATTGGTATTCCCTAGCTATATGTATTTAAACTATACAATGTCAGTCTTCCTCATATAACCTAAAAATGTATCACACACCTTCTTACATTGATTTATATTATAAGACTTATTTATAAAGGATATATAACAACCCTTATCTTTATTACACATCAATTATTGATTTTCTGTATAAAATTACACATAAACAACCCAGAAGATTGATAAGCCTCATGTATTTTTGAATTAGGTATCTTACATAAAAACATGGAGAAATATCATCTTTATCGAAAACTTCCTTAGCACGCTCTCACTTAAAACAGCATTGGATAAATTGAAGATATACATAAGAAATAGGTGGTCTATAAATACCAGTAAGGTAATAAACATAGAATAACATAAATAAGGTAATTTGGGTTATAAAATAGGAATATCAATGGGGAATAAAATTATTTATAATTATAAACACGAACAATGAGTCATGATATATCACGATAACATAAAGGAAACCTGGGAAATGTTGAAACAACAAAAAACACTGTGTCAAAAAAATATGTCATGGATAACTTCCAAGAAATCATGATGTAAAAAGTCCCTTAAAGGAATAAGGTTAACTTGATTCCCCAATTCATTGGAGTGCTATATAATTTTGGGTGCACCCATCACTTTCATTTCATTCTCATGCTAATATGTTCCACAAAGATCATACAACATGGATTCATTCATCATAATATTTTATTCCAAAATTAAGTAATATAGAATAAATACTTGTAATTCCTAATTCAACTAAGTATATGTTTATAAATGTGAAAACCCATTATGAGAAATGATTATTGTATTCACTATACATTTTTTTTGGCATGGAAAAGTGCGGTGAAATTTCCTAGCATAAAAGTATCTCTTAAAAATTCATAAAATGGGATGATCAGAGAGAATGGGGGTATATCATCATTTTGACATGAAATGTGAAGTAATAGGGACATTTAAATACATATCCCAACATTAACAATTCAAAATAGAAGGCATAAGATAATAAAGAAACCTGTATAAAGAAGGGAAGGTGAGGATCCCTTACTTGAGTGTGTTACTCCAAATGGGTGGGAGAAGAATCTTGAGAGCTTTAGGGTGAATTGGAAGGAATATAAGGAGGTTAGGTTAGAGTAAGAATTTGATCCAAGTATTTTTAGTGAATATAAATTCTATCTTCGATGGGTTTATATAAGAAATTAGTGGGGAATTATTTGTCATTTTCCAACATAGTTTTTGGATTTTATATAATGAAATAACCAAAACCACAAAACATACCTTGATTTTTGACAATGGTTTCTATCAATTTGGAGAGATTTTCATTATTATATAATTACAAGGTAATAAATTCATAAAATAATACCCTTTCTTATATGGAATTGATTCGTACTCTTTAATAAAGTATTTTAAAACATTAAAATATATTAATGGTTTTGGAGGATTCATAAAGGATTTAAAAAATTAATACAATAAACAAAAAATTATTTTTTAAATGGAAAATATATATTTATTCATGGGTAACATTTATAGTATTTATTATAACACTTTTGGTCATTATTATTTTATAATACAAAAAATATATTTATATGGTATTTAATTTTTACCTAATAATTTGACTGCCACAAAAAATTATGAAAAATTAACCATTAGATAATTTCAGAATTATGATTCCAAAAATAATATTCATTTTTTCAAAATAATATTCTAAATATTCATATTTTAAATTTTAAAATGTAAATCGATATTTATTGATAAGTGATTGGGTTTTTTGAGAATAACAGTTTTCAAACCCTTAAAAAATTACATTTGACTTCATAAAAAGTATAACATCATTTATATTTAATAAAAATTATTTATTAATAATATTTCATTAAAATATTATTTATTTAAAAAATTCATTAATTCTTCAAAATAAATTCCTCAATTGAGTTTTAATATTACCTAAAAATACTATTTGTGATTTTTTTGTATCAAAATGGAAATCATTTACAAAGTAACACTAATAGGATGAAAATAAATTCATTATTTTATAAAAAATAATGTACATACTCATATCACTAAGTTATTGATATATATCCCTGTAATACAATAGAAAAATCCTTAAGAGTAAGGCATGCACCATTGATACTTTCAATGGGTAGTTTGGCATACATGGTTTGTATCGTGACCTCAATGATCTTGAACTTATCTAGTAAATAGTTTCTCTCAAGATTATGTTGTTGGATATCAGCTTGGGATTGGTCAATTGAAATCCCAGAGATGTTGTCTCCCTTATAAGCTCCAATAAATGGGCTTCATAGGGTACAATCCTATTGGTTGAGTCCATCAATTCCTTTTTAAATTTAAATTGGATTTGTTAAGACCCTACATTATTACTAATCATGTGAACACTATTAAACAACTTTATTATCAATAGTGATGATGAAGAACAGTCTTTTAAATCTAATAGGATATAATAAATCCAAATAAGTGAATTTATTTTCTATAACCGTATTACATAATATGGAATTTAATTAAATCACATGGTGAATTTCCTTTACAACATTTTGGGTTGTTACAATATTTCCCCTTTAGACCTTTCAACCTAAAAATTTTCATTTCCCAAAGTAAAATAGATGAGGGTAAATCTATTTCATCTCTTCCTCTGTTTCCCACATTTCATCTTCAAAATTGTAGTTTCTCCACAACACTTTGACCAAGTGCATTGTCTTATTCAATAAAACTTATTTTCTATGATCTAAGATCTTCAATGTCTTATATTTATATAAGGGATCATTATCCAATGGTAGTACCTCTAGATTGAGTACATGTGATGGGTTTGTTATGTACTTTCTCAAGAGGGATACATGAAATACATCATGTACTTGAGATAGGTTTGGTGGGAGTTCAAGTTGATAGATTACCACTTCCATGTGATAAATGATCTCAAAGGGAAAAATGTATCATGAACTAAGCTTTACATTATTCCAAAATATCATCACTTTATTCTATGGAGATATGAAAAGAGATACCATTTATCCAACATCAGTCTCTAGGTCTTATCAATGATTTTCATTATAGCTCTTCTGTTGACTCTAAGAAGCCTAGATGTGCTGGTGAATGGTCTTAACCATTAATGCTATTTCTTTGACCATTTGAGGACCTCTCAGTTATTTTCCCCCAACTTTATTCCAACAAGAAGGTGTTCAACACCTCTTCCCATAATTAGGTTCAAAGGGATCCATTTGGATTCATGTTTGAAAACTATTATTGTATGATAACTTGACCAGAGAAAGGTGTTGGTCATATCCTCCTTTTATGTCAATTGATCATGCTGTGAACATGTCCTCAGGTGTATAGATAGTCCACTCAGTTTGGCCTATAGCATGAGGGTGATAATCTGTGATAAAGTTCAACCATGTATTTAGAAAATGTTTGAGACTCTTCCTGGACATAAAGGTAAATCTTGGATCTTTATCAGATACAATTGACAATGGTGTCATATATAGTTTCACCACTTATCTAAAGTATATTATGGCAAGTTGATCATGTGAGAAATCCACATAAATCGTAATAAAGTGTGTACTCTTTTTATAAAGATCCACCACAAACCATATACCATTATTCCCTCTTAATGTCTTCGGAATACTGGTGAAAAATTTCAGGGTGATTTTTTTCACAATTATACGTAGGTATTGGTAATGGTTTCATCAACCCCTTGGATTTTTTTGTTTTCCTCATCACTATCTGACATAAAAGAAATTTTGATGCATATTCAGTGATCACCTTCTTCATATTTTCATAGAAATAGTACTATCTTTGATGTCGATACATATTTGTGCCTCTAATATTGATAGAGAAAGTTGAACTATGTGTATCATCCAAAAAATCCTTCTATAACATAGGATTTGATAGTTCACATAGTCGTGACCCAAATCTAACGACTTCTTATTCATTAACATCAAACTATGAGGATTTTAATTTTCTTATAGTTTTATCTTTATTCTGGATTTCAAATCATTTATTTGAGCATCCTTTATCCCCTCCAAAAGGAACGGTTGAGCAATCATTTGTGAAAGTATTTCTTATGTTCCTTCCTTTTTTATTCCCAGGCACATCCTTTAAAATCTAAGAAGATCAAATCCATCCCAATTCTCATCAATGATATAATTACTAGAACTTTTTTACTTAGATCATCTTACACCTTATTCAATTTACCAAGATAGTAGTGAATTGAGTTTTCATATTCCTTCACTATCTCCAACCATCTTCATTGTCGCATATTCGTCATTTTCTTTCTGAATATATATTTGAGGATTTTGTGATCTGTATATATTAAAAACTTTTCCCAAAATATATAATACTACTATATTATCAATGTTATGATCCATGATACCAACTATAGATCATGTAATAGGTATATCTATTCATGAACTTTCATCTACCATGATTAATAGGCTATGACCTTTTCATTCTTCCTTAACACACAAACCAATCCCTTCTTCAAAACACCAATGAATACTATAAAAAATTATCCACTTATGTGTAGTGTGATCACAAGGGTAGTGATAAAACTCTTATTCACCTTCCTAAAGCTCTCTTTAAATTCATCATTTTAATAAAAATTTACTACCATCAAATTTATATTGGTTAGAGGGTTTGACAATCATGAGTAATTTCTCAAAAATTGTTTATAGTACCTATCTAATATAAGGAAACTATGGATATCTTCCACAGATGTTGGCCTTAACCATCCTTCTATTTATATGGGTTTTTAAAGGCCTACCTATATCTTATTTCTTGTGATAATATTCCATAGGAATTATACATCCTTCAACTAGAACTCACATTTACATTACTTCTCATAAATCTTCTCCTCTAATATGATATTTAGAATAGTTCTCAGATACTCCTCATGCTCCTCAATGGTTTTGGAGAATATGAGAATATCATTTATAAAGACTACCAAAAGTTTATCAAGGTAATATATAAAGATTCTATTCATCATGTCCTGAATGATTTTTGGAGCATTAGTATTTCCGAATGGAATTACTATGGACTCATAGTGCCCATACCTTGTATAAAAACTTGTTTTGGGAATATCCTACTTCACTATAACATGAAAATATCATGAGCATAGATCCAACTTGGAGAAGAATTGTGATCCACATACCAGATTGAAGAATTCATCAATCCATGGAAAATGATCCTTTTTCTTTATCATGATCTTGTTGAGCTCACGATAATCAATGAAAAGGTGCATCAACCCATCCTCGTTGTTGATGAAGAGGACTGGTGAACCCCATAGTGAAGCACTGGGGAATATGAACCCTTTATCTAGATTATCCTTTAGTTGTTTCTTTAAATCTTCAAGTTATCAAACATCTATTCTATAAAGGGTCTTGAATAATGTCAATGCCCAAGGTATGAGCTCAGTTGAAAATTCAACCTCTCATCTAGGAGGAAGACCAAACAATTCCTCAAGAAAAACATCAACGCATTCCCTGATAATGGGCATGTATTGATAGATGATTCTTTACATAGGCTCAATAATTTGAGCTGGATACACTTTCTTATAGGTAAATAATCTCCTTTATTAAGATGTAGGTGTGAAATAATTTTCATCCTCCTCCATGAACTTGTACAAAATCGAGGGTCGATTTTCAATATGGAGTGTGATTTCCTTCTCACAACAATTTATGATGGTTATATATAAAGAAATCAAATCCAAACCAATAATTTCATAAAATATTACCAAAGAGAGTATAAAAAGGATTAGTAGGATGTTTAGCTCATAAATATTGATAGGAGAGTAGTTAAATAATTTGTATGTAATAATATCCCCATTATTCATTTTCACAGACAACTCTACATCCATGATTTGTGGAGGTGTTTGAATAGTTCTACTAATCCTTGACGATATAAAGCAATGAAGAGAACCATAATCATAAGTAATTTTCAATATTCTTGAATGAATACCTGGCATTCCTTTCACCACTTCATTTTTGGGATCCACCTCAATGGATGTAATAGAAAAGGCTCTCCCTAGATTCCATAGAGGTTGTTGGAAATCCCCAAAAACCATTGCATTTGTGCATTGGTTTGAAAAGTTTCCCACTTCCTTGCAGTTGATCTAATGAATAGTGAACTGAGGTCTGACCAAAGTATTCATTTTTTCCATCACATTGGTAGGTTTCTCTTTTCAAAAATCACTATCTAGGTGGACTTTCTTTCTACACCTGCAGTTTTTCCTCATCCCCTTAGTCAATTTCTATGGTTCTTCTTTCTTCTCTTTTGAAAAATGGTATGTTGAAATTTCATATAATAGTTAGATTTATCAATAAAAATACCCAAATTAAACTCCAATTTCATCTCATTATCCCATTATATCTTTTAGATTCTCTAATCACCATTTTGAATATGATGTCACATCAAAAACTTTCTTATAGCTATCAAAGCCTCAAATTGCTAGATATTTTTAGAGACTATGTTTTATCCTAATAAAGAAGAGGTCAACATATCATTTTGGGGGAAAAATAAATCTAGACAAATACCATTCATTTTTTTGATGTTTTCCTCATTTTCCATGATAGATTCACCATCTTTTTTTCTTACGGGAAAGGAAATTGCTTTCCATTTTAAGTTGGAGAATGTGAGGAAAATATTTATTAAAAAACATTTTATGGAATTACTTCCACCCATCTCATGGATCTATTCCTCTAGATTCATATTTTCTATTAGTGACCACAATTGATTAGATTCTCCCTCCATATGATAAATAGCCAGTATAACCTTATCCTTTTCAGAACATTGAAATATATAGAAGATCTTCTGAATGGAGTTGATCCATTGTTATGTGATTAAGGGATTAGATGATCCATTGAAAGTTGAAGTCCTTTGTCACATAAAGGACTAAATTTCATCTTGTTCTCTCTTATGATGATCTGATTCTCCTTCAGATCCATGTTTTCATTAATAACCTATGTCAGCTGAAAGAGTATCATCATAATGTTCATGATTCCTTCTCCCATCAGGCTGGGCATCTCATTATGAAAATCATCAAATTTACCATTACATTGATTATTTACCCAATTCCTCCTATTTTTTGGCCACAAGAAAGAATAAAAAGGAAATTAGGGATGATTATTTTTAAACTGTTAAACACATAAATGGGAATCTAATGATATTAAAGAGCTAACTTATAAATCACTGATTTTTCCTTAACTTATGAACTTATAGGATTCAATCTATGTTATCCATATATATTTCCTAACATATAATCTTATGGGATTTTTTCCCGTAATAATTATTTGTAATGAGATTTTGAATTTACCAAATCATATCCCCTGGGAGTGTTAAATTAGGTGTGTAGCAAGGCCCATTGTTGTGCACCAGTTCCCAGTCAAGTCTAGATCAACAGAAAGTTTTTGGGTTTTACACCTATGCACATCTGGGAGAGAATGCCATCTACTAATTGTATCTAGAAAGGGATTTATTTTATTAATAAACCACCTACTATATACTTACTAAAATGTAGGTATGTTTTATTATACTTATTCTTACCCCTAAGGCTTTATCTAGAGTTTTCTAATCATAATCCCAAAAATAACTAAACTTTTTCATTGATACCAACTATAACATCCCAACTAATTATTAAACATTAATTAATGATTTATTACATAAAATAAAACTTAAAAAACCTATATGATAAAGAAGTATAGAGTCTTTGTGAATTAGGTACATTACATAACAATAATAAAAAACTTCATCATTATTGGAAACTTCCTTAACATGGTCTCACTTAAAACTACATGGGATAACCTGGGGACATATATAAGAAAGAGGTGAGATTTAAAGGACTTTAATGGTATAAACATGTCATAACGTGAATAATGTAATACATGTTAGATAATAGGTGCATCAACAGGTTATAAAAGTTTTTAGAATCATAAACATGAATAATGAGGTGTGATATAGCATGATAACATAAAGGAAACATGGTAAATGTGGAAACAACTTAAAACAATGCACCATAAACATAGGTCAAGGATAAATACCAAGAAATCATGATTAAAAAGTCCCATAAAGGAATCAGATTCACTTCCCATCAAAACATGAATTCTCATGAGACTAAATATTACCGAATGCATTACAACGATATATAATTCTGGTTGCACCCATCACTTTCATTTCATTATCATGCTTAAGTGTGCCACATATATCATAAAAAATGGATTCATTCATCCTCATATTTTATTCCATGATTAAGGAGTCTGGAACACAAACATTAAGTCCCAATTCAATGAATTATAATTGCATAATGGCTAACACCCTTGATGGGAAATGGGTATGGTGTTTACCACAAAATTGTTTTGGCATCGATAATCAGAGTTAAACTTTAGTAGCAAAACGGCGTCACTAATAAAATTCATAAAATGGGTTGATGATAGATAAATAGTTATCTAATAATTTAGACATAAAATGAAAATTAATAAGGACATGTCAAGACATAACCCAACATTAGGAATTCGAAATAGAAGGCATATGCTAATAAATAAACTTGAATAAAGAAGTGATTGTGAGGATCCGTTACTTGAGTGTGTGACTCAAAATTCTTGGGAGAAGATTCTTGAGATCTTGGGGCCCCTTGGGAGGACTTTAGAGAGTTAATGGAAGAGTAGAAATGTTATAATTCGATTTGGAGTATTTAAATTGGAGCTTGGGTGGGTTCATATAGAAAATGATTGTGGAAATCTTGATCATTTCTCAAACTAAGGTTTTGGACTCTATATAACAAAATAACCAAAACCAAAAACCTTCCAAGTGTTATTTCCAATGGATTCATCCAAATGGGTGAGGTTTTAAGTATTTTATAATTCAAATGGTAAACTTAATAATATAATACCCTTTCTTATGTGGAAGTGATTCATATTCTTAAATAATTATTTTAATTCCTCAAAATATATTAATGGTTTTTGAAGATTTATAAAGGTTTATAAAATTAATCAAATAAAAATAAAATAAAATATATTAATGGAAAACATATATTTGGACTTGTATAGTGTTTATAGTATTTATTACAATACTCTTGGGTCATTATGATGTTATAATACATAAAGTATATTTATACGGTATTTATTTTTTACCTAGAAATTCGACTCTCAAAAAATTATGAAAAATTCACCGTGGAATACATTGAAATTTTGATTCCAAAAAAATATTCATTTTATATAAAGAATTTAATAAATATTAGAATTCTCAATTTTCAAATAAAATCCAGCATTTATTGAGAAATTCTAGGTTTTTGAAAAATAACATTTTTTGAATCCTTATAAAATTACATTTGACTTCATAAAAATTATATGATCAATTTTTAATTAATTTTTTTTAATAATAATATTTTATTAAAATAATATTTATTTCAAAAACCCATAAATTCATAAAAATAAATTCATTAATTAAATTTTAATATTATCCAAAAATACTATCTGGGATTTATTATATCAAAATAAAAATTATTTATAAATTAATACTAATGGGATCAAAATATATTCATTATTATATAAAAAATAATGTACACACTCATATCGCTGGGGTCTTGATACATTGTAACATCCCGACCCTGCTCACCCCCGAAATGGTGGTCAGACCGGTTTCCACATAACCTCAAGTGCATCTCCCCATATGACAGAGGCTACTGAATTGCAGTGAGTGTCTAAGGATAGTTAGTTGGGATACTATACCCTCTTATTAGAGTAAAAGCAGTAGACAATATCAGCAAATGGTGGAAATTGTGTGAATAACGATAAAGCAACAAAAGATATAATTCTATAAATCTTGTATAAAACAAAATGGCCAACGCCAATGTTATACAATGCATGCATGTTATGATGGTACAATAGTGAAAGCAATAAACAATAAATCCCGATTTTAATATAAATAAAGAAATAAATAAATTATGACTCAAGCTCCGAGGGAGATCAACTCAAGCATCTTGAGCTTCCACTTGGTCCTCTACTCCTATCTCCCATGTATATGAAAATAACACAATCCTGCAACCAAATAGAATCTACTCAGATACCCTAGTCTAATGGCAGCTCGAGTAGGATGTGAGATATAAATCTTAGTGGGCCGCGAACACCAGTCTCTACCACAAATCCAGAAAATCAATAAATATTTTAAAAATTTTGAAGGCTTTGATAAATAAAGTAAGTAGTTCAACGTAATTATATACCCAAGTACCATCTTTATCCCTCATCTGGTGTATGAACCTGAATTATACATTTTTCATGCGCACACAACAGTCATCACACATTCATTTTAAATTATCAAATATTCAAGCCTTGTTAAATTATATAAACCTCATTAATTGATATTCGTTATTTAACTTCATAAATCCATAGGTTCCCCTAGACACCCATATCTCAATACCTGCCTCGGCCGTGCCAGAATCTGAACCATTTTCCATATTCAATCACAAATCATTACATCACACCAATATTCTTTAACCATTTAATTCAGTTCATGTATGACCAATTAGACCCACAGTCCAATGTCAATTAACGGGTGTATAACTTCATGTCCAGAACCCTTGTGCATATTTGGAGCATCAGTCCTTGTCTCACAACCCATAGGTTTTTGAAGCATCATTCCCTATCCCATAAAAGAATATTTTCACGCAACATGGGTGTAGAATGCTATGTCTTTCACCTCGTGAGTATTTGGAGCATCAGTACCTGTCTCACAAAACGTTTATGAATAATACATATATATTTACCATTGATGTAGAATTCCATGTCTAACACCCTAACAAATCCATTAATTAGTCCATAAATAAATCATTCAAACCCATTAATTTATTCAACAACTAATTAAAAATATTAAACTCCCATAAAATAATTCTACTATTAATTAACCATTCAACATCTCAAAAGTTAAGAATTAATTAACAATTAATTATTCTCAACCACAAGAATGTCAACTAGAGAATTGACTCAAAATTTAATTATCCAATTCCTTAATCGAAAACATGATAATTAATTTACCAATGAATTATCCTTATTCCCTTACTAATCCAATTGATTATTTAAATATAACAAAACTATTAGCTAACATGAAAATTAACTAAGTACACATTACCATTAATTAATCCTTAAATTAATTAATCTACAAAACAAATCACATCCCATTATTAAATTTCCAAAAAAATTTATAATATCAATCTAAATATCAACTCTCCATAATTAATTTCCCACAATTAAGTATTCAAATCAGTTACTACAAAAGCACATAATTAATTCACCATTAATTACTTCAATTTAGAAAAAATGACTTATAAAATTAATTAATATTATAAAAGTTAATTTATCAAATCATTTATATTTAATTAATTAACAATTAATTAACATGTTTCAACAAGGTTAAATTTCCTAAATTAATTCAACAATTAATTAACACTATTCAAGAGCCTCAACATCCCATAAATAATTCAACAATCAAATACTCATTCTATGGAATCAACCTGTCATATATGAGTACTAATAGAATGATATATGGAAAACTCAAACCACAATCAGACATGATATAACACAACCACTAAATTTTGGTTTGAAGGTAGTGCTCCTCATTTGAGGGGTTTTATTACAAAAACTTGATATTACTTATCACAAAAATCAATTATGATATTTATCATTTTAAATCATTAAACATGATAAATTCACATTAAGAGACATTCAGTATAAATACTTCACTGCATGGATTTAATTTCTAATAAAAATTTTGTAGGAAATTTATTAATGAGTTTATAAAATTGAGGACTTGGAAAGGGACCCTACCATGGGGTGGATCAAATTTAATATTCAACAGCTTGACATGCGATGAAAACCAATCCATAACTAGTCTACAGTATCTCAAGTGCACAACTTCATATATATATACACGCATATATGTGTGTGCATTGTCGACAAAATTGATTAGAAATTCACCAAATCAATATTAAGAGACCATAATCTGTACAACAAGGTCTACACACCTACCAATCTTTACCAGGGAATCAGAAAAAATATCAGACTCTAAAATAGATGGTGCAAAACCAAAAATAGTGTAAATTATTACATTTGAAACGTCGATGAACCGAATTAGCACGAACCACCTCACATTCGGTGGCAGTTGTCGGAATGTGGACCAACAGGTCTCGAGAACCCCATTGCACAAGCCTAGAATTGAAGAAACAAGGAAACCCAACTAAACAAGAATCTTACGGTCTTGACCATGAAAACAAAGAGAGAGAGGATTCAAATTGCCAATGAAAATCATCAATAATATGCAGACAAAATCACCTTGAAGATGCAGACAAGACTCGTGAAGACACCATAAGGATTTGAGTGCGCGAAGAGGAGCCAACAAGGGGGGTGTTGCAAGCCACATAGGGGGTGGGGGCCTGGTGTGTGTCACTGCTCCAAAAGTATACCTCATCCTTCATTCTCTCTCAATCATCTATTTAACCGCCTAATAAACTAATATATATATATATAACATAATAATAATAACATTTATTATTCTCATTTTATGTAACATTTTTTCATTAATTAACCTTTAAATAAATGTTTCCTAATTAATTCTATAAATCGCCCATTAATCATCCAATCAAATTTTTGTAACATTTATTTCATTAGATAATGAAAACAATAATAACGTCCGTATTTTTATTTTTGTTATTATTATCATTAAACCTTTATTTAATATAAATTAAATAAAAAAATATTTTAAAAACCGAGTAACTACACAGCTGACCCACATTGATTCACTAACCATGCACAACCCGATTACACCCAACTCCTCAATTATATGTATTTTAATATTATCCTTCATTGATAACCACTAACTCCTCATTGACACATTATTTAATTAAATTCATTCACAAAATTTAATTAAATAAATTCCCCACATTGTGTTATTTAAATGAATTATCTCAACACAATTTAATTAAATTTAAAACACCAACTCCTCCTTATTTAATTAATTATGTCAACCCAAATTAATTAAATAAAACCTCATCTTCATAGCAATTAATTAATTTCCTATTTACCTTTAATTTAATTATATAAACCCCCCCAAAACTCATTTAATTAAATTAATTTCAACCTCAAATTAAATAAATGAAACCGTCCTAATAATTACTATCATTATTATTATCATCCAATAAAATACTTCTTTGCTAAAATCCAAAAATCCACACCACACATCATTTAATTATACTCTGTTTATCTCAATTTAATTAAATGAAACCACTGTTTCGCAAAAATTAATTAAATCTCTATTTTCCTTGGATTTAATTTAAAAAACACAAAAAATACATTATTATTATTCATAATAATAATAAGAAACTTAATTAATAATTATAATTATACTCATAAAACCATAATAATAATAATCACATTATTATTATTAAACCATAGATAAAACCCAACAACTCTATTTAATAAAAACACTTCTTTATTAATTATGGATATCCTTATATAATTAAACATATCTTCATTAAATCTGAAACTCCATATTTAATTTCCCATAAATGATACTCCTTATTTAATTAAACGTTTCTTTGAGATACTAAAAAATGCACACTAATTTCACACAAATGCTACACCGCATTAATCATGAATTTAAAATATTTTAACATAAATGTTACACCCCTTTAGTCATAAAACTAAAATCTCATAACATCAAAATAGTTTATGACACCATAATATTAATAATAAAATTATTATTATTAATACATTCTTCTATTTAAACACAAATATCCCATTTAATATTATTTAATTAAAGTAAATAAAATATTACACTGGGTAAGCTGCACAAGTGGGACGGCAACCTTGCACAGCCCGTGCAGATCCAATAAAGATGAATTTTCTAGATTTGGTGCTCCTGAGACTTATCAAGATACCCATGAAAATTAGCAGGTATTCACCCAAGTCCTAAAACAAAACCTTTAAGTGTTCCAACACTCAGAATAATGTTCCAGAGCTCGGTTTAAAAAGAAACCCATTAATACATGGAAAAAAATAAAAACCATCGTAATTTAATCCCATTTAAAAAACATGAAACTTTAAAATCTACCCCCTTAAAAAATTCTCATCACCAAGAAGTCATAATGAAGTACTACAACAACTTCTTATCCACCAAGTTCAAGAAGATTTATTTGAAAAAAAATGTTATGTTTCCAAACGCCAAACATTCTACTAACCAATACATAAGACCAATCACATAATTATATAAAACCAAATCCAAAGCTCACTGAAACCGAGCTTACATCCAATGCCATTAAAAGGACCTCATTGAAGAAAAATGTCAAATCTTAATTAACCAATAGAAACCAATTGTGCATAATTTCCTAGAAAGGCATTACGGTCCCAAAACATGCACTCACCGTTAAACTTTCGACATGACTTTAAAAATTATTACATAACCAACCGCATGTACATCAAACTCCTCACATGACCTACAGTGACTTTACCAAGTCAATCAATCATAATTCAATTAAAAAGAAAATGGTGTTCCCTAACATGATTGAAGGTATAGCCCAAAGAAAGAACACATTCCACGTACAACACAGATAACAACTACTCATCAAGCCCAAAAAATTTAAAAATGTACCACAAAATAAGACCAATGTTATCTTAGTGTCTCCATGATGAGGTAATGATTGGGTACATGCTCATCTCATTTGGAAGAGCACAAAAAAAGAAAACCAAGATCACTGAAAATATCAGTCGACCTACTACCAGATGACATTGTTAAAAAATAATGGCTTTACCTACTGACATATTTACCAAAATTGATGAGAAACTACAAACCTTAGGAATTTCCATGACATAAAATCAAAAGATTAGCCTCTCACCAACATGATATTTCAGAACACCTTAACACATGTATGTGATGTTCCTCCAACCATGATCTCCATGTCAAACTTTGATCATAAAATTTGTAACTTAAAGCTATCAGTGTGTCAAAAGACTCGAGTCCCAAAAATTAATCCTGAGTAGTGTGACAAGCATAAATTAATGGCCAAAACATTGTAAGTATTATACCTACCATAGGTTATCCCCTAACAAAACATAAACGTTGACTTTCTCTCTTGGTCACGTAAAACCAAAATCACGAGGTTCAAAAGACCCCTTTACAATTTTTTTCCATTTTAATTAATTCATTTAAACATTAAAACATTTTAATGAAATTCAACAAACCCACAAGTACTTTTTCCTAACAAGTCACTTGGTTTCCAAAACAACGCCCTATAGAAAAACATGAATTCCATAACAAACATCCTTTTTAAACATTTAACATTTAGTGTCATTTCATTTTCACCAGGGAATTTAGCATCTATATTCCTTTTACCAAAAAAGGAGACCTCCAAGGGTCCCATTTATTCAATTAGGGTTCGTCAAGAAGAAACCCCAAAACATTCCATTATAATCAAAACTCAGTAGTTTTACATTGATAAACTTTTTCGAACATACTATGGTTATATGGTTCCGTCACATGGATATCCATCTACCAGTCAATAGGGCTCCCATACACCTTACCACTAAAATTTGTATACAATTTAAGATATACAATTTTACTTTAACATTTTAACATTTAACATCCCTTTTAAATTGTTTGAATACAATGGTTACCCTTTTTTGCAATTATTAGGTGCCCTTACACCTTATAAAAAAAATCAGTTCTGTCATAATTATAACAAAATAAATTTATCCAAATAAACCAATCATTTATTATCAGGATAACATGTCACTACAAGTATCTAACATATATCAACATGCTCAAATCACGAGAACATGCTATAACAGAAAATCATGTCACATAAGCATTGCATATTTGCACTCAATCATTTTAATTATGTCACCAAAACATGATATATAAAAATGCATGATAAATAAGTAAAATAAATGTTATATATTCAAGACACACAATCCAATATTACGGTGTCCTACTAATTCAAATACCTAACATGGAATATATGCATGGAATGTTAATCACTAAGTGCCTAATATGATGCATGCACTGCAAATTCCTTTCTTTATGTGGGTAGAGTAAATTTTTCAAATTTTTTATTATCAATAAGCTTAGAAAAATACACCAGTCACTTAATGTGAAATCATATCAACTATAACAATGAAAAATATGAACAATAATCCAAACCCTGGCCACTTGGTTATTTCTCGTACATGGGGTGATCAGTCAGAATCACGACTATTAACCCAAGCAGCGACACATTCCTTGTATCCCATCTACCAACCCCAAAATAGTAAAAAAAAGGAAAAAAGAAGCCTTTGATAACA
This sequence comes from Viscum album, assembly GCA_963277665.1. Classification (NCBI taxonomy): domain Eukaryota; kingdom Viridiplantae; phylum Streptophyta; class Magnoliopsida; order Santalales; family Viscaceae; genus Viscum; species Viscum album. Next base: position 2,001,278,748 of record OY728119.1, on the reverse strand, counting down.
CTTTGTAACGTTCTGAACCTTCTCACCCCTGAACCAGGGGCCAGAACAGTTGCTACATGACTTCAAGAACATCTCCCCAAACGCTAGAGGCTTCCGACTACTAGTGAGGGTCTATGTATAGTTAGTGGGGAGACTATAAACTCTTATCAGAGTATAAATAGTGGAAAATATCTGAAAATGGTGGAAATATTTTGAATAATAATAAAGAAATGGAAGACATAATTCTATAAATATTGTATAAAACAAAATGGCCAACACCAATGTTATAAAATGCAGGCATGTTATGATGATACGACTTTGAAAGTGATAAACAATACATCATGAATTTCATATCAATAATGAAATAAATAAATTATGAATCAAGCCCCAAGGGTGATCTCCTCGAGCATCATGAGCTTCCGCTTAGTCCCTTGCTCTTATATCCTAAGTATATCCAAACAAAATAATCTTGCTATCAAATAGAATCTACTCAGGTACCCCAGTGCAATGGAGGCCGGAGTAGAGTGTGATATATAAATCTTATTAGGCCGGGACAACCGGTGCCTACCCCAAATCTAGATTATCAATAAATAATTTAAATAGTTTGGAGGCATGCAAAAATAAAGTAAGCAGTACAATGTAACTATATACCCAAGTACCTGCTTCAACCCTTAACTAGTGTCTGAACCTGCATAATACATTTTTCATTCATACATAACAGTCATCACACATTCATTTTAAATTATCAAATATTTAGACTGATTAAATTATATAAAACTAATTAAATTATAGAAGAATCATTAATTTATATTCGTTATTTAACTGCATAAATCCTAGGGTTTCCCTAGACACCAGTATCTCAATACCTACCTCAGATGTTCCAAGATCTGAACCATTTTCAATTTTCAATCACAAATAATTACATCACAGCAAATTTCATTAACCATTTCATTTAGTTCTAGTATGACCAATGGGAACCACAGTCCAATGTCAATTAATGGGTGTAGAACATCATGTTTATAAACCTTGGGAGTATTTGTAGAATCTTTCATTGTCTTACAACCCATGGGTATTTGGAGCATCAATCCCTGTCCCATAAAAGAATATTGGCATGGAATATGGGTATAGAAATCCATGTATTTCACCACATGAGTATTTGGAGCATCAGTCCCTATCTCACAACCCATTTATCAATCATAAATATGTATTTATCATTAGTGTAGAACACCATGTCTAACACCCCCAAACCATCCATTAATTAATTCATAAATTAATTAATCAAATATATTAATTAATTCAAAAACTAATTAATAACACAAAACTACTGTCAAATAATTCTACAATTAATTAACCATTCAACATATCAAATGTTAATAATTGATTAAAAATTAATTTTTATTAACCACGACCATGTCAACCAAATAAGTAACTCAACATTTAATTATCCCAATTCATTAATTGAAACATGATAATTAATTTACCAATAAATTATACTTATTCCCTTAACAATCTAATTGATTAGTTAAATATACCAAAACTACTAGTTAACACAACCATTTACTAAGTACACATTACCATCAATTAATCCGTTAATTAATTAATATAAAAAAATCACATCCCATAAATAATTTTCCAACAAAAATTAATCATCTCAATCTAAATCTTAACTCTCCATAATTTATTTCCCACAATTAATTATATAAATCAATTACTACAAAAGCAAATAATTAATTAACCATTAATTACGTCAATTTATCCAAAATGACTTATCAAATTAGTTAATTTTAAAAAATGTTAATTTACCACATCATTTCCATTTAATTAATTCACAATTAATTAAAATGTTTAAATATAGTCAATATCCCTTGATTAATTCAACAATTAATTAACACTATTGAAGAGCCTCATCATCCCATGATTAATTCAACAATCGAATATTCATTCCATGGCATCAAAACATCATATTTTAGTACAAGGAGATAGATATATGAAAAACTCAAACCCCATGAAAACATGATATAACACTACCACAACTTTTTTGTTTGAATACTGTGCACCTCGTTTGATGGGTTTTATTACAAAAACATAATATTAGTTATCACACAAATCACTTATGTCATTTAGTATTTAAAATCATTAAACATGTTAAACTCACATTATGATGCATTCAATATAAATACTTCACTGTAAGGATTTAATTTGTAATAAATGTGAAGTAGGAAATTTATTAATGCATTTTAAAATTGAGGACTTGGAAAGGGACCCTACCTCAGGTTGGAACCAATTCAATACTCAGCATCTTGACATATGATGACAACCAATCCACAACTGGTATGCAGTCGCACACGTTCAAACCTTAATATATATGTATATATCTTTGTGTGTGTGTGTGTCTATGTGTGTGTGTTGTCAACAAAATTGATTAACAATTCACCAAATAAATATTAAGAGACCATAACCAGCGTAGAAAGGCCTACAGAACTACTGCTATATAGCAGGGACTCAGATAAAATATTAGACTCTAATATTGTGGGTGCAAAACCAACTATGGTATAAATTCTCACCTCCGAAACAATGTCAATGAACTGAATCTACCCGGATTACCTCGTCATTGGATGTGGTTACAGGAACGTAGAGGAATGGGTCCTGAGGACCCCATTCCACAAGCATAGAATCGATGAAATAAGGAAACCCAATTAAAATCGAACCTTAGAGTTTTGGCCGAGAAACCAATGTGAGAGAGGAGTGAAATGGCCAACGCGAATCATGGAAAATAGACAGATGGAATCACCTTGACGAAGTAGACAAGACTTGTTAAGACAACAGAAGGATCCAAGTACGTGACGAGAAGCTGACAAGGGGGTGTTGCGCGCGTCATAGGGGGGTGGGGTCCTGGTGCAAGTCGCTGCTCCTGCAGCATGCTTCCTCATTAATTATCTCCCATTAACTAGTTAACACCCCAATAAACTAATATATATAATATAATAATAATAACGTTTATTATTCTCATTTTAATATAACGTTTCTACTTTAATTAACCTTCAAATAAATGTTTCATAATTAATTTTGAAATCCCCCATTAATCATCCAATTAAAATATTTTAACATTTATTTAATTATATCAATACAATAATAATAATAACATCCTTATTATTATAATTATTATTATTAAATCTTTATTTATTTAAATTAAAAAAAACATTTTTTAAAAACCGAGTAACCAAGCAGCTGTCCCACATGGTTCGACTAAACGCGCACTGTCCGATTACACCCAAATACTCATTTACATGTCTTTTAATGTTACCCTTTATTGATAACTACTAAATCCTCATTAACACATTATTTAATTAAATTTATTCACAAAGTTTAGTTAAATAAATTCCTCACTTCGTGTTATTTAAATAAATTTTCTTAACACAATCTAATTAAATTAAAACTACAACTCATCATTATTTAATTAATTATCCTAGCATGAATTAATTAAATAAAACCTCCACTTAGCAGTGATTAATTAAATTCCAATTGTCCTTGAATTTAATTAAATGAAACACCTAAAAACCCCATTTATTTAAATTCATTTGACCTTAAATTAAATAAATGAAACCCCCATAATAATAAGAATCATTATCATCCTCGTTTAATAAAACACTTCTTTTATAAAACCTAGAAATCCCCACTACACATAATTTAATTAAATTAAATTTAACTCAATGTAATTAAATTAAACCACTATTTCACAATAATTAATTAAATCCCCCTTTTCCTTGGATTTAATTAAAAAACCCCACAATCCATTATTGTTATTCTTTATAATAATAAAAACAACCATAATTAATAAAAATAATTATACTCATAGAACCATAATAATAATAATCTCACTATTAATATTATTCAACCTTATAAAAAACCCAAAACCAATATTAAATAAAACAACTTCTTTATTAATTCTTGAACTCCATTTTTAATTAAAAAAATCTTCATTAAATATGAAATGAAATATTTAATTTTACATAACTGTAACTCCTATTTTAATTAAATGTTTCTTTGAGATACCCACAGTCCACATTAATTTGACACAAATGTTACACCCCATTAATCATGCAATTAAAATATTTTAACATAAATTTTACACCCCATTAATCATGAACTAAAATCTTTTAACGTCGAAATAATTTAGGAAACCACAATAACAAGAATAATAAAATTATTTTCATTAAAAATTTATTCTATTTAAACACAAATATCCCATTTAATATTATTTAATTAAAATGAATAAAATATCAAACTGGGTAAGCTATAGGGGTTGGACTGCAACCGTGCACAGCCCATGAAAATATAATAAAGTGGATATTTCTAGATACGGTGCTCCTGAGACATATCATGACACCCAATATAATTATCAGGAATTAACCCATGTATAAAAGAAACACATTTAAGTGTTCCAACACTCAGAATAATGTTCTGAATCTCGGTTTAAAACCCGAACCATCGATACATAGGAAAAAAATTCGAAAACCTTTTTAATTTAAACTCAGTTAAAAAACAAGGTACTTTACAAACATATACCTTTACTACACCTGCAAATTCCTTAAGATTAATGTGTCCAACAATGAGACTTTCATTGGGTTATTCATCATAATGGTTTAGTCTGTGATCTTGATGATATTGAAATTATCTCATAAAAGGTTTCTCTCATGCTTAAGTTGCTAGATCTTATGTTGTGATTGGTCTAGGAAAAATACCATAGTTTCTATCTCACTCATAAGCTCTGATAAATGGGATTTATTGTGTACGATCTGACTTATTGAGGCCATCAATTATTTTATTTTAATTGGATTTTTTAGAATAATAATTTATACTAATCATTAGATCACTATTCAAATATTATATTATCAACAGTTATGATGCTGAAATTTATTTTAAATTTTATAGGATATAATAAAACCAAATAAGTTCATGTGTTTTCTTTAAACATATTACATAATATTACATTTAATTTAATCACATTTGGAATTTTATTTATAATAGTTCGAGTCGTTACATGACGATATTTAGGTCATTCTCATAAAAACCTAAATTTCAAGTTCTCATACTTTTTATATGATAATAAATTTCATTTCATACCTCATTAACATGAATCTAAACTATAAGAATTATTTCTCAATGATGGGTGTTATGAACTTCTCACATGACGTAAAACTATACAATACACATCTCACACCTGACTTAAATTTTATTGAGTTATTTCTTAGCGATGAGCTTCACAGCCTTATCTTATATATTTAAATAATATGATACTCCCTCATACTATGTATGTTTTTTTCACATAATATAGATACATAGGATTCTACATAAACTTTCAATTATAATATCAATATAACCCCTATTCTCTTAAAAACCTCCTAATAGAACCTTTCACTCTCTTGAATGTCATTAAACTCAAACATAATAATTTTTATTTCCCAAGTAATTTTAAACTACTGAATAATCATTCATCACCCATGAAAAAATATAAATTCCACCATTAAACTTTCACCTTATTAGACAAAATTAAGATATAGTGTAACATTTAAACCTTTCGTTATTGATTTAAATTATAGTGCAACCTTTTTCATTCGTAGATTACTTTAAAATATTGGAAAAACTTTTACCTTCCATGATAGATCCAAACTAAAACGTAACCTCCATGGCTTACCATATGGATTTAAACTATGGTGTAAAATTTTACCTTCCTTGAGGAAGTAAAATCAATGTTAAACATTTCATTTTATTTGATGGATCTAAATTCTAGTACAACTTTAATTCTTAATTTTTGGATTTACTCTATTAAAAAACTTATATATCTTTTGGTCTAGATTTAAAATAAGGATAAACCTTAATGGATTCCCATCTTTAATTCAACCACTAAATAAACATTCTCATTACTAAATGAATATAAAATCTAGTGTAAAACATTTAATTTTCTATATGGGATTATATTCTATAGTTCCTTCAAATATTGATTTAAATTATAAAGTAAATTATCCCTCATTATTTGGAAATAACAAGATTCATTGTACCCTAAGAATGCAATGATTTCATTTTATAAATCAATGCTAATACATGATAGTTAATTAACATATTTGATTAAAGGACTTCTCTTTATTGAGGAGACAAACTATTCAATTAATCAAGGTTATCAAGGATAGCGTCAAAAAGCATTCATGAACATGTTTAAAATGTATAAGAGATTCTAAAACATGATAACAATTTTTTATCAGATTATTTAACCACATATAATCTCAATTTTATAGGATCGAACTATGTCAACTAAAAAAATAAGAAAAGGTGAACCTAGTATGAGATCTTTACCTATATAAAACTAGCTAGGTGGTCCTACATATTAATTTTTGATAGTGTAATTATAGAGTGATTATTTTTGATGATCATAAAATTTAAATAAGCTATATTTATATGGCTTATATAGTCTCGTGGACATTGATAATCATAGGGAAAACCTTATAATCACTCATGTTGCTATACCTCAAGACTACCATGGAATAACACCAAATAAGTACAATACTAATGAAAAATAGTGTCAGATATGGGACAAAAATTACCAATTTACATGATGTAAAAACTCATCGATAAATTATCCATTGTTTGGGAAAATATTCATGAGGGAATGAACCTAGTATTATCAATATCCATGGAGAATCTAGAAGAGTTTTATCCTTGAAGGCTTCCACTATAACATGGTGAGAACATGGGTTAGGTGGACCCCATAACTATATAAAAACATTTTGAGATATTCAATCCTAAATTAGAAAAATATTTACGTTCTTATATTTTGGTATACGAGGATGTTTCATACATAAAATCTTCCACACATGAGTTTATTAAGAGGGATCTTTCCAATATTTTTAATCACCACCACCATACGTCCATTTCTACTCTAAATATTTCTCAAGAGGCTATTTCATGGTCTATCCAAGGCTAGGTACTGATAATAATATAATTATGAGGGAAAAATCCTTCAAAATCCTAGGATAGTTGGACCCCCTTACAAATGTTGAGATCTGAATGGTCTTTCTCCATATTTTGGTGCTAACTCAGGGAGACTTTTGGGTTACACTAGGTCAAGGTCCTAATATCCCCTCCATAAATTCTATGGTTCCCCCTTTATGATTCCCATGACTTTAATCACCATGATCTAATGGATATTTATTAAATGGAAAACATACATATGCTTACATACCCATTATCCAAAGTCTAGTTGTCTTTAGAGACCTTGATATATACATAATAATTACAATAATATTATAATCAAATAATAAATGGTACTGAACAATTATCCAATACATCATTATTCATTCATAAATACTATCCTCAGAATATAATACATAGTATTATCTATCAATAACTAGGAAAATGTGAAACATAAGTAAAGAGTGAGTTTAGATACTTAGTACGGTATAACATATCAAAGGTTATGCATACTTCATGATCATTCCATAAAAAATATTATAAGATTAAATGTCCAATAAAAATCCACATCAAAGACTAAATAACCATAACATAATGAATACCTAATCCTAGATAAAAAATGAAAAAATATAATAATTATTGGAAGGAATAATTTTTAACCTTGTTAACGTATCCTCAAGGCCTTGTTCTATATCATCACATCTTAAAAGTAAAGACAATCGCATTAGAATATAATAGTTATATCATGAGATATATAAATTCACTAATGGAAAACATAATTTTGGGACCCAATAATCACATAAATCGTCCAAAAATTTTAATAATATTTGAAAAAATCATTAAAAATACAAATCATAATGTTGAATATAAAATAACATATCAATACATTCCTAAATAATAACTGATTTTCTTTATAAGTTTTCTTATATAGAATAAATTTATATATGTACATAAAAATAGTTTTACCCACAAAATTAAATTATATATCTTTATTGGTAAATACCCTTGAATCAAAATAATTAAGTATAGGGTATTTATAATGTGAAGTATATGGTATTAAAAATTGTTACAAAAGGGTTGTACAATAATAATCAAATATATCAATGGGGAAGGAGAAGTCAAGGATATGATCCTATAAAGAACCTAGTGAATAATTTATAGGATTATTGATATTTTTTGTAAATTCATAGATGTTGACTGACACCTCTCTTTCCCAGAACTTCTTTTTCAAAGTGTAAGTCCTTAACATCCATCAATAGAGATATGAAAATATTATCATGAATAAAGGACAATCTTATAAATGAAATATATAAATAAAAATTAATATTAAATTAGAAAAATTAATTAATTTCATAGAACCTATGTTTAAATATATTAATAATTTATATAAAATAGAATTTAAAAGGGTTATAATAAAATAATTTCAAATAGGAGAGAGAGTTAGAAGAAAGTTGTTGGAACCTTTGTTAAACGAAAGCATCTAATGGATAGTATTTTATAAATTATCAACTGGATTTATGTTATAACTCTATATCTAACATAAAAAAACTTTTAATAACTATGGATCACATAAAAAATCAAAACCATGAAGTTAAATAAATAAATGATACCTCTAACATATGGTATGATCTTGACGTACTCTGCTCATCACATAAGGATTTTAGATCAATGTATCCACTATATAACCCAGATAAATCATCCAAAAATTCTCATAGTCCCTTGATTTATCATTGTTAAACATTCTTGTTATATCATAAGAGAATTAAGTGATTTATGATACCCACATGACCAGTGTAAGAACATAGGCACGATCTAATAAGGAAGGATTGATCTAATATTTTATTCTCATATTACTCTCTCGATGATCAAGGGAAAACATGAAAGTACAAAATTAATTTAATGGAGTGAATTAGACTATTTTAGGTCTAAAATATTCTTAAATATTATGGTTATAGGTTTAAAAAAAGTATTTAGGCCCCTTAAGATAGTAAAAACTTCTAAATGGATCAAATATTCACTTATGTCATAAATAAATCATCCTAAGTGTCACACACATTTCATCACTCACATGAAACACTCTATCATGTCATGTGTATAATAGGAAATATTAACTCAGTAGGTTTCCTTTGATATTTATTTAATGAACAATGAATTAATATTTTATATTTTAAGAACAAATTCTCACATTCACTTATTTAACATTAATTAACTTCTGAATATTTTGAGAAATAAATTCACTTCTCATTAATCTATACCTGAAATAATTATTATTTAATTTATTTATAACTTTAATTTCAATCATTCACACTCATAAAAATATTGTTCCTTGTTCATGGGAGATAGTTCATCCATATCCTTGACTCATAGGATTTAGTAGAGATTCTTGATATAGTTTTTTGTGTGACCCCCATGGAACATATCTCGATAGTAGTGAGTCCCACTCACAAAACAAGAGTATTATGTAACATCACATTATGAAATATAAAGATACAAAGATAATTAATATTTATAACTATCTATTATGATAACATCCTTTGTAATATTAGTTTATTACAAACTGATATCTCATAAAGAAGGATGGATATTTTTGGTCAAATTCCTTGCATGATTTATTTGTTAATTTTATTAACAATGTTTAATGGAATTTCCTTAATCTACCATTGTAAAGTATTGAATTAAGGAATTTCCATCTAATTCAAAGGGATATATATGTCACGACCCACATTCACCCAAAAGGAGGGAAGGGACAACAAATTGCCAGACCCATCCTTCTTTAAGTTGAAAGAGAGATAATGACCCCCGAAACCCGCCTTCGATAGGTCCCGGAGTGGAGACCAGCACCAAGGGTATAAAATCACACACAAGATGGAAGCCATTACCCTTTTTATTTTTATAGGATCAGGAGATAAGATAAAAACTCCAACAACACCAAATCTGAAAGTTAAGGTAAAGACAAAAGTAAACCATTCCCATATGCATGTTAAAAATTAAAAGATACAAGCCACAAGAACTCCAAAGGTAAAGTACCAAGAAAAAGGAAAATGACAACAGCAAGTACCCCAAGGTCTGAGCTAGTATTGTCTAGCATGATCCCTAATGTCCTCCTAGAATCCTGAACGTATTTTATATACATAGGGTGAGCATAAAAGTATACTCAGTAGAGAAAACCAAAGACTCTCGTGCACAAGTGGGGAGGCACTCTAATGCCCTGTGGGAAAAAGACAACCAAAGCACCTAGCAAGGAAAACTATCCACCCAAGCCTCACCAGGGTACAATCCCCAAATAACGCAAGTCATGTAATATATAGTATTAGCACATCGATTTTTGGGTACCCTGGGCCACTTTTCCACTAGTTGTTGAAGACATCCTATGCATCGAACCAATCCCTCCATTCTCACCGCAGTCCCACCGCCACACCCTGCCCGCACACACCTGGGCCACAACCACACATCCCACCAGAAAACACTTGGGTCACAACCACACATCCTTCCATCAAACACCTGGGCCACAACCGCCATGCGTAACCACGCTCGCAAACACCTGGTCCAGAATAACTACTACCACGCTTGAAAACACTTGGGACTCATCCCGAAGATTCTTGGGAACAACCTGCCCGGACACACCTGGTCCAACCACCACAACTACCTTGACCGAAGAACCTTGGGCTACAATGGACCCCAGGCCATCACAACCTGCCTGAATATTCTTGGGCTATTTGGGAAGGGGAGCAGAAAAGGAGCTAATAACCAGCTACTCAGAGGAGTGTTGGGAAAAACACCCCCCCCATGAAATGGGGGGTGTTCGGCACAAAGTGCTCAACATGGGTGGGGTGCACATAAGGAAACATAAAAAC